>JAULBW010002898.1:0-23521 GCA_032358265.1 Vaucheria bursata | reverse complement strand
ACAGATATCTATAAGTTTCTTCTTGTGTGTTTGTTTAGTAATATTCATTGCCGTTGAATAGCAACAGTACTTACACTTTTTTGCTTCATTTTTTGGCTGATATGAAAAAATAATAGTAAAAGTTCTAATCTACTAGAAATTTTCAATTTTCAGCAACCTTGTTTAATTTGCATATTACATTTTTTGTGATCCTGCTATTGATTGTATCTTCTGTGCTTCTTATCTTATCTAAGTTAGCACTCAAAGTGCCAACATTTCAAATATGGAGAAGATGTTTATATTGTATTAAATATAATGATTTTGTTGCAAAAACATATAAATTTATTGTACATCTTTTGCATTGTGATCTAAAATAATATGAGCTAATAATTTTGATCAAATATCTTCATATATGTGCTTTTCGTAGCAATATATTTTTACATATCAGAATAACTGAAGGGATTTTGTCATGAGTTTTTATCTAATGTAGGATTATTGTAAAGAATCTTCTGTAGTATTTTTTTCTAATGGCAAAGCTTTGGGAGGTTTCAGCCCCCAAAGTTAATCATTTTCTGTTCTTTATTTTGCTCAGATTAATCTTAATTTCCCCTCCCTTATATGAAACACCTTTTTTTAGCTAAGCAAGCATAGCCGAAAGTTTTTCCATAATTCCCTCCCCCAAAATACTTTTCAGTTTGGCAAAATACTTTTCAAGAGGGTTTTTGACTTACCAAAATACTTTACCAGTGGTATTAGCAAGGCAAATGATTTTAGCTTAAATATCCTTAGGTTCCCGGAGTTTAGTCTCAATGAAAATTATCATGTCAAAATTTTCATGTAAATAGCTGAAAAGTTCAAGTTTTCTGGTACATTTCCATAATGAGATCTTTCAAACTATTCTGGGTATGACGTAAACCGAGGGGATGGTATCCTCTTTTGTATTTTTAAAATTAAATAGAATTATTATGAGGTATAACAATGGTTTTTCAAGTAATAATGCGAACATCTTTTGGATCGGAATCGCATTTTGGTTTATCCAATATCGGAAAGAAAATCTGATTCGTAATCTGAGCTGATTTTATAGTCATTATTGTCACCGTTGTACAGAGCAAATTATCTCACAGCAGATGATAAAATTAGGATAAATAGACATTAGTGGCCATTCTTTCCAACAGTAATCCATAAACAATGTCGGAGGGGAAGAATAGAATTGAAAAATTGATCGCCGCTTCCCAGGTTATTGAAATATCCGACACAGATGATGCATTCCATGGACATATGACCCGAGATTTCCGAAAACTTGCTACAACCTCCTCAAAAAGAAAAACACGCAATGATGGAGTTGAAAGGACTTCATCTGACAGATATGAACCGAATTTGGACATCATTGATTTAACTGACGACTTAAGTGACGATGCTAAACCACTTTTCTGTCCTAATCATGCTGTACCTGAACAAATGAAAGATTCTAAATTAAGATCGGCAAGCTCTTTTCAATCTAAGCGATTAAAAACTATTTCGGCAGTCAGGCATAATGAGTTGACTCGTCCTCAAAGAATGTGTGGGAATCAAAGCGACTTAACTGGGATGATGTCACATAATCGAAATGTTGCGCAGGATATTCTTCGCGATGAAGAGCCTGACGTCGATATTTCTATTTTGAGCAGTACTAAAAATACGAGATTAAATACTGATGCAAACCCGCGGCGACCAGATCAGAGCCTTACTAACAGAAATACAAACATTACGAGGCCCGCACAAATATCACACATTGGAACTTCCAGACAACGAAAAGCCAAAACAGCAAGAGGTTATGTTGGATATAGATATTCTAGAGGTCAAACCAATCCGCCGCCAGTACGAAGTACTATTGATACTTACATGGTTCCTGTACAAAATGCACAGCTTCATCCTGATTTAGAGGCATATGAGATTTCTCATCGTGAAGTCAGAGCCAATACCGTCTTATACCGTGAATTTCAAGAACAGTTGGATTATAATATTGCTCTGCATATAAACATGCATGAGCAATTTTCCTATAATATCCTTTTTACTCCACTTGGTAATAGCCACTCTGGATCTAATCATAGAAGTGTATTAAATAGATTGGCTGAAATGAATAGGGATTTCAACTCTTCTGATTACGAATCCTTGCTTAATTTGGATTCTCCTGATCGCTCTAAATATGGAGCTTTGTCGAAAACTGAAGTGCAAAATTTCCCAACTAAAATGGTAATAATCTTTTTGCGCCTCTTTTCAATTCACGAACAGCATTTATTTGAAAAATATTAATCCTTTCATATTATAAATATAACGACTTACATCATGTTATAGATCGACTCAACTTTGAGTATACATTCTATTAATTCTAAGTTATTTTTTATTGGTTAATGGCTACTAGAAACAATTTATGTATTGCGCAATTGTTTATTTCATATCTTCAAGAAACTATAGTGAAGCAGTTAGTACAATGCAAATGTTCCACATTGATATCATATTCGGATTGATAGTTTTTAAATGAAATTTTTATGTGTGCTTTCTCATCTTGTATTATATCTCATTTTTTATAGAAAGAAGGAAGCAGCGGTGACGATTGTGCGATATGCCTTGGTGAGATAAATCCTTCCTGTAAACTGCTATCTCTTCCCTGCACGCACGAATTTCATGCTGCATGTATGCGGAAATGGATAGCAAGAAACCCAACTTGCCCAATCTGCAAGACCCATGTCTAGAGTTTTTTTCGCAAGAAGCCAAAAATTGTGTGCAACATTAAAGTACATTCATCTAGCAACTTCTATCAGAAAATTCTCTTTAGATGAACAATTTAAAGGCCTTTGGTTGAATCTTTATTTTTGTTTTTCTTCACAAGTTTGATTTCAAGTTTTTGAGGATTTCAGTTATAAACTCTAATTGGCGATACATAATAGTTTTAGTGATAAACATGTCAGCGGAGCTCTTTTTGCATCTTACCGAATTTTCATTCAGCAAGATGTATTAATTAGGTAACTTCTATATTTCGGTTCCAGGGGCATTGAATTTGCTCCACCAAGTTGCTTTGATTTGAGTATGACAATATTTTCAACGTATGTTGCTATATTCGTAGGAAAGGGCAAGACCAAAAATTGTATTCAAAAACCGAGTCAACTAATGCATTAGAATTTCCATGGCCCTGGGTATTAAATTAGACTTCTAATTGATTTCTATTTAAATTAGAAAATTGAATTCGCCCTAAATTATGAAACTGTTTTCATCAGCGAAATTTGGATGCAAATTTAATACAAAAAACTCATATTGTGCCAATATCTTAGATTTTCGATGCGTAGTTCCATTGATGAAGGAAGTTCAAATGTATTGTTTGGACAGCAGCAGCAAGTGCAAGAGAAAAATTATTTAGCAATGGATAAGTCCAGCATGAAGATCAGAGGATTTGAACGAGATTGTGTACAATGTTAGTAAAAAATGCCTCAACTGGCTATTTGTTTTCATTCCATGTCAAAAAAATTGTGGTAGAAGCTGGTGGTCTTGCAGTACCATATCATAAGTGAAGAATAATGTCGCAGTAAAAATAATAATTTAGCTAACAATTTTCCTCCAGAACTGCCAACATCAAATTAGCATTTATATCTTAACCAGAAAATGCTAAGAAATTTTTTCCAGGCACACAGTGGCAAGCATAGGTATGCAAGTTCAATCATATTATTCAAAAACAATGCTGACCTTGAAAATGACTATAAATTTCACCAATACATCTACATTTTTAAGCAACACTTATTTTTGAAATTATAACATTTTACTTAATTTAACTATTGAAGTAATTTTTGTTAGTTCCATAGCAGTTGTTAGGAATGGGTTTGTGCGCTGTGCCTTCAATTCAAATATACTATTTATAGTAAGATATATTTATTTATATTCGAGTCAAGTCATTAACATATCATGTAATGTGTTGCCAAAAGTGAATCTTGCCAACGCATGATTGAATTCATCAAACATACTATTATGTTATTTTCTGGTTACATTTTCTTGCTTATTTTAAACATGTAGTTTATTGAAGGATTTTTACAGTAGTGCCCAATAAAACATTTATGGTAAAAAAAAATCTTGAAGCGTTTCTGGTAGTTAATAAGTCTAAAACATTTTTTTCTTTACAGGAATTACATTTTTTATGCAGCAAGTACTCACAGTTTACAGATGGATTTTGTAATAATTACTAACTGATGCATCAAACCTCTCAAGTGCATCATCTCCTCTCCAAAATTATAGTTTATTATCCAGCTGCTCAACTTTATTGCAATTCAACAAGTCAGGCTTCAATGAACCTGGCCAGTAAATTAAAAAGATTCATTTGAACTTTTTGTACTTTTTTGATTAAAAGCATCTGATACATTTTTGTCAGGCCTGCAATGTATAGCCAAGAAAAACAAATAGAACGGAAAAAACAGAATAGGGAAAGACCAAAGAATATGTAAAAGCAATATGCTGATTACATTGTATATCTGTGTTGCCAAGAGTTAGTCTCAACAATACTAAAACATAGCCATTTCTACAATAGGTTAATTTAGTTGAATATGAGCAAATGAATAACTGCAAATAACACTGTGCACATGCAATTCCTAACAGTTTTAAAATGCTGATGAGTGCATACTAGAATTGAACTTTGTCAACTACTTCTGACATGCATTTCTTTTTTGCTGGTACTATTGGTCTTGCTCAAAAGAATAACAGGTCATACTATGATAATATATGTCTTGATTGTTGTTTAGAGTAGGGATGCCAACAGCAACTAGCACAATTACAAACTGTTTCGACTGCAACAGTTGATCATTGTACTATCAGCACCAATTTTGTTTTCAAACTGCTATCATCATTCGTTTTTGTTTTCAGTAAAGTGCAATTTTATTTTTTTTTCCATTTAAACATTGAATTCACTTAAGGATTTTCATATCATATTACATCCATTTTCATCTGGTCAACATCAAACAAGATATAGTATTGGTTATTGTTAAACTTGAAAAATGGAGTACAATCAAGGTCAACGATAAGGAGCAGAAAGAGGAATACTTAGTTGAAGATGAGCAGAAAGACAATGATTCATTGAAGAGAGGTTTGCATTTAGCTATGGAATAGCCAAATGACACTGCATTTTTTCTCTGCTCTGTATTAGGAACGCCGTAGTTAAACCGCAAAAAGAAACGGACAATAATTGGTATATATATGTCGCATTCAAATATTTGTGTTGATAGAAGTGAGAACATTCTATCAACACAACAAAGTATATGTAAGCTGATGTATGACTCTCCTTAAACTTCTACTTATGACTCTCCTTGAACTTCTACCAAAGTGACTCTCCTCAAATCAGAATTGTACAAATCCTTTTGAATCGTATAATTACACAAATCTCTCTGAATTGTACCGCAGCTACCAACAGAAATAGTACTTTAGGAAGTTAATTCCTAACACTCTATCATTAAGGAGTGTAACAAGAACTTCCTGGGGAACCAAGTAGATGAAAGCCTGTAGAGTTTAGGTCATGAATCTGAATCATGGTACCACCATTTGGAATTGGTTCTAAGAGAGTGAAATCAAATTGTATAATTCGAAACAGATAATTTCTGCTGGCAGTCATCGAGTCAGTGTGGTATTAAGGTGTAGACAACATAAAATTGTCTTAACAGCTAGGCAGATGTGAGATGGCAGTGAAGTTAAGATTGGAATCTGCAAATGAAATGGGTTGTCACTGGTCGAATGATTTCAAGTAATATTATTTTTAGTGGTTGGGGTCAAAGTACGACCAGTTCGATGCAACTTTGTTTAGACCCTTCCAGGTATTTCGGCGGTGGAGACGCTATCACCTTATATCCCTATTTCCCTGGTATTCCGAAATTTAAAAAAGCGCATCGAAAAAATATTCTACAATCCAATAAATATCGGTAATATACCGCATATATTTAGAATGTTACTAAAATCGATGGACAAAAGATCATTTTTCGGCTAAATTATTTCATTCAGTATTTCATTTGTTGAGGTAAAATGAATTTATTGAAATTTGTTCAAGTTTCCACAAGTATAGTAATAATTAATTTGTTGGTCATATGTCTCAGCATGCAAAGTTCATAAGCTTCTACTGCGATCTCTTCATAAACCATCAAGGCGTGTTGATCTTCAGTAAGTTTGACAGTGTTTGATCATATCAAAATTTAAACGAAAAGGCCAGTCATTAATCATTTGAGCCAATCTTCATATCAATGACGACTATTCTTAATGCTCTTAAGAAAAAGAAAACTCCTGAACAAATCGTCCGCGTTACTTCGATTGCATTGGCTGAAAATAATTCAGCTAGCTTATCGAAAAGATTAAATTCGATAAAGGAAATTTTGTATGGTGAAGAAAACAAAGCTCCAGTGGATGCTAAGTGCAGTGAACTAAGTGCTGCATTGCAGGCTTCAGGAATAATGCCGGAGCTAATCAAAGTCATGCCAGATCTTCCCTTTGAGACGAGGAAAGATCTTTCCATGGTGTTTAGCAATCTCATGCGGAAAAACCATGAGAATTTTTCCGATTACGTATTCGCAAATCCGTCAATGGTAATAACCTTGGTAAGCGTCCTCAACGTAGTCCAAGCGTTGTTCATTATGAAAGTTTGTTTTTAAAAAACGTATTTAAATTGAAATGTAACGCGGAAACCAGTAAGATTGGAAGATTATTATAAGTTTTTAAATTTAGATCTATAGTTAAATATTGTAATGTTCATGCTTTTTTTGCTGAATTTTTAGATAGTGTATAAGTAAAAAGTTAAAATTTACTGTAGCTTAACTTGGCCGGTTAGGGATTGTTTTTGAAGCATTCTTGTGGAACAGAGGTTCCTGAAATGTGGGATTATCATTATTTGTCTGTTAATATTCAAATGTATAAAAATATATATAATCAAATTTTTTAATTTGAAAGATAAATAAAGCAATAGCAGTATGTTCATGTCATCCAAATATCAAATAAATTAGGATTTTTAGCTAATATTTTTAAATTTTCTATAGATATTCAGCAATCTAACCTTCTTAAATTTTTATATGAAAAAAAGTCAAATTTTAATTACATTTGTTTCCATGTAAAATTACCATAATTATGTGTCTCTTCTTATCCTATCATTTCCTTTCTGTTTTTGTACAGATTTCGTCCTATAAAAATCCCGATATTGCTATATTGTGTGGTTCAATGCTGCGAGAGTGCATTAGATATGAACGGTTAGCCAAGGAGGTTTTGGCTAGTGAAATGCTGTGGAAATTTTTTGACAGTTATGTGCATTTTCCCAATTTTGATGTAGCAAGCGATGCATTTGCTACATTGAAAGATCTCTTAGTACGCCATAAGACAGTAGCAAGCGAATTTTTATCAGAAAAGTAAGTCTTTACTATTTAACACCCCTCCCTCTTGATGGGGGATATTTGGTGTGGCATCATTTTTACTTGTAGCAGGCTTTGCTATAGCCAATAGCACCAGAAATATTTAAAATTTATTGATTTTATTATATGTATATAAAGATGAATCTTATTGAGGTAGTACAAGTTGAGTTACAGTGCAGTATTCGAGTTATATTGATTTGATGTCATCAGCAAAAAAATTTACTTTTTTATTGGTTGAACGTGACTAGACAGCGATTATTTCATTAGTAAATGATGAAAAGCTGTTCACAATCTGTACTGGTTCAACTGACTTAATCTTTTTTGTATAGATCTTTGAGTTACTCTTGCTCTAATATAGTTGTGCTAAGGTTTGCATCGAAAAAACTAAATTTTCACGGGACTTATAGAAAAAGCTTACCTTTTGCATGAGTCAAGTCTTGAATTACACAAAGAAATATATATAAATACCTATGCACAAACGAACCTTAGCTTAACCTATTATGCTTAGTAATGTCCTAAGTTGATATTGTTCTTGGAAGGATTTTTGTGCAATAAATTTTTTAGTTTTTTTGAGGACATGTATCGAGTAATGTTCTCATGTATGTGCTAATCTCCATGCAGAATTTTAAGTCAATCTGACCTGTAATTTCATCTATTACCTGATCTGAACTGTTATGATGATTTCAATCAAAGCTCATATTATGTACATGAATTCATTTCAAGTTACTGTTATACAGTCTACATACAGTGATGTTTATATGCAACAAATCTGTGGCAACAGTTGAATTGATTCGTTTTATTCAATATAACTTTTTCATCCATGCATCGCAAAGAAATATTTCTGAAAACGAATTATGTGTATTCAAAGTAATTTACTACACTTATGAAGCTTTTGAAGAATTTTTGTGCTGTAATTTTAGAACCTGAAGTGCTCGTGTCGTCAAAGGACACACTAAATAGATTTTCCAATTAAACAGTTATTGCACCAAGCAAATCAGATTACTGATCAATTCATTGGATTAAGAGAGAAAAAAATTATTCCGACTAACTAAAATAAATGCCATGTATGCTTAACATTTTGGCTTTTTTCTCAGATTTGATATTGTTTTTGAGAAGTACAATGTGCTATTAGATAGCGAAAACTATGTTACCAGACGCCAATCATTGAAGTTGCTGGGCGAACTGCTGTTAGATCGTTCAAATTTTTCGGTTATGATGAGATATATCTGCAACAAGGACAATCTGAAAAAAATGATGATTTTACTGAGAGATGTATCTCCTAACATACAGTATGAAGCTTTTCACGTTTTCAAGGTGAAACAAAATTTTCATGTACAGAAGATGTATTTGAATATATAACATTTATTAATAGAGCATACCTATAGTGGTATTTTACTCCATTTTCTCCTGGTTTAGCATAATATGATAAAAACTTGCATGGTGTTCACTAAAAATCATATTAAACTGAAAATTACCATATTGAAGTTGAAGCATATTGATACTTTTGTATGAAACATGCCAAAAAATAACAGTTGCAATTTGAGTAGTGGAGACACTCTTTATATAGTAAAATACTTTCTGGAGGAAATAGACCATTTTTTGTATGGTCTTTCTACACATCTTTAGCTAGGTAGATTTTTTGCGAAAAAATGATGACTAGATTTTGGTATTCAGCTATTGCAGAGTGGAAAAAATATGTAAGTGCCTATTCTCCAACTACCTACGTAGTACTAATCAACCTCAGAAAGTACTATTAAGCAATCCTTATGTGGCTCATTAAAGATGCCAATCTCCAGATAAAAAGGGAACTGTAATAAAAAGACCTGAACTACAGTTCTTTTTCGGGGCCACCAAAGCATTTTTATATCTGAAGCCTAAGCTTTGACAATACAACATTTTTGCTCATTTGTTAGTGAAAATTTGCTAACGTGGATTCGTTCTATCCAAATTTACCTGTGTGGAATTTCAGCTTGGTGTTTTTTTAAGGAATGGATTTTTTGAGAATACGAGAGTAAAGCTGAATCCTTTGCAATACCCAAAGGAATTGTTTGCTAGCATTTAAATTTAACATTATATCTTACTTAACGTAGAAGGAACAGTGTCACCAATAAAATAATTTTTCCATTGAATGAAATTTTGTTTACTCGTTGTATAGTTGAAATCGATATCTCTCTGTTAAACTTTCGATTTTCCAGGATGAGTCTATAGGCACAGCAAGTTTTTATTGAAAATTCTTCAATGGTAAACTTTGGATGTAATGAATTCGTCTGGACCACCGGATTCATTTTCTATATACAAAATTTGCTGCAACCAAAAATCTTAAACTAAACTTAGCGCAAGATATTTTTTTTGTTTATTTGTTACAAGTGAAAATTTATCAGAAGCTAATTAGCTATATATTATGTTCACTGTATTCTTGAAAAAGTTTAAAAAATAACTCAGAAAACGCGTATGTTCCGGATATGAAGGAATATTTTCAAACCAAGGAACAATAATTTGAATATATATCTAGCTATACTATTTATCGATTAATTTTATGGGTTAAGAGAATGTTTATTTGCTCTACAAATGAGAAAACGAATTTGTGAAATTGTAGAAAAAATATTGCAACTCTTCAAATCATACACTGCTCTTCCATTATTTGAATGTTGACTTTTTTATGTACATGTCCAACTTTTTGCGGTTAAAAATTGAAAAAAAATCATTATTTATTCTTTTAGGTATTCGTGGCAAATCCCAGAAAACCCCCCGAAATCGTTCGAATTCTTTTGAACAACCGAGTAAAGCTCATTGCCTATCTCGAAAATTTTCACAAAGACAAGGAGGACGAAAGGTTTCATGATGAAAAGGCACTTCTTGTCACTACTCTTGAAAATTTAGAAGAATTGCCGCAGAGTACGACAAGCTATGAATTCAGGGAATCATAGAACACCGAAAGATTTAAGTTTGCTGCCTTAAAATGAGGGTACTAGCGATCAAGTTAAATAGTGTATGTTTTTATCAGAATGTAACGTAATACGGTCCCAGTGTGACTCTATTTGGGAGTCCATTTCTTATGGAAATTGAGTAGCATGCACTGTATTTGTCTCATTTTTGTTAAAAATTTATTTTGTAAAAATATATAAATTTTTAAATACAATTTATCAATATATGGATTTCCATCACGATTCGAAGATTTAATAATCATATATAGTACATCGGATAGAACAAATTCGCTCTTAATGAATTTTCACTCATGACATAAAGAAGGTAATATTAATGTAGCGAGAATGACTGATTCACAAATAAAATGAATGGTTTTCTCATAACAAAAGATCATATTTTGATATATGTAACCTCTTGTTCATCACTGAAATTCATGGAAATATAGATATCGCAAGTTATTAGCGTACTAGTAAAGAAGGTATCATCCAAACAAATTGAAATTAAACAAATTATAGTATACAAATTTAGTAATATTTCTAGTGAAACCAATTCTAATTATAGTTTGAAAGAGATATTGGTCCAAAAGACGACTTATAATTGCACCTGTATCAATAATCGACGTCTGTTAATAGATGAACAAAGACTTCACTGCAGGCTGGTAAAGTTATTAAACGTCAAATTTCCCTGTCATACATATCAATGCACCTTAGAGCTACAGGAAATAATATATCAGAGAGTGTAGTTCAATGAAAATTGCAACTGAAACAGGCTTAAGATTACCAATTTTCTATCTTCTCGAGACTAAATTCTATCCCCAACCAACGAAGCCTTACATAGAAGCAGTGGCTAAGACAAAGCAGGGGGAATTATGGGGGCTCGGTCTATCCCATAGTTTGCTTCAACTGTCAGCCATTTGTTCAGTTTTTCTATTCATTTAACACAAGGATGAAGTAGGCTTCTTCATCTGAGTCAGACTTGAGAGATTTACAAACTCAACTGCATTCAATGTGCTCATTACGAATCAGGGCAATATCAGCTTAGACACTGCTCCCATAATAATGTAAGCCATTGTTCGAAGCGATTAACTTAGTTTCAATTACAACTATGACAAAAAAACTAGAACACAATTATTGTGTGTGATGGGAAATCCAAATAAGTTATTGCACCCAGCACATACAGAAAAAAATAAATAATTTCAGCAAAGTAACCTGCTAAATTTAAAAGTGCGAAAAAAGTTATAAAATTTCTGAAGAAATTTCTCTTCTTTGGACATGTATTTTAGATCCAGGTGAGAAATTTTATTTACCACAAAAAAAAAATCTTTCAGATTTTTTTATTGATCTGAAAATTGCTCCAAATTAATCATACGATATTTAATAACTTCAACCTAATACTTCCCACATGGGCATCAGAATAGAAGTCTTATTGAGTATTCCTTGAAATTGGTACTTTTTTAGAATCATTAATACCTATAGCTCAGCACCAGTGCAGTTTATTTTGGTGGTTCTATCATAAATTTTTTTTGATAATTTCGGAAGAAAAATCTTTGTTTAAATCAAGCAAAAAAATATGACAAGAATAAAACATTATTTAGAAAAGAAAATACGTCCATGTGCTTCATTTGATGCACTACTTTCAATTCAAATTTTTCTTTTTAAGAGCAATAATTCTCAAAGTTGCCCATTTGTCAATGACACATAAATGCAGGATGCTAACGTTGCTTTAGGGGATTTTTCATTGTGGCACAGATCTTCTCTCAAGTTTTTATTTATCTAGGATTGATTTCATTTAGTGGCATCGCCTATTTTGTTCCTATCTTAGCTCTCTTCGGAGTCTGTTCATTTATGAAGTTTTCAGGACTTGTCAAACGAATTCTCGAGGATGCATGATCTTTAATAGCTTGTGCTAATATTTCTTCATTCAAATAAACGACGTGCTGCCCCTTCCAAACTCGAATTAAGTTTAAATTCTGCAACACAAAAAAAATTTATCAATAATACAGAGCCATAAGCAGTAGTCCATTAGCAACATAAATGAATCATGAAATCTCACACAGAAATGTGTTAATTATGTCATAAAAATGTTTCAACGTGACTTTAATTGAATAAAGATACAAACAGCTACTATCGATATTGAA
The DNA here is from genome assembly GCA_032358265.1 of Vaucheria bursata. Classification (NCBI taxonomy): domain Eukaryota; class Xanthophyceae; order Vaucheriales; family Vaucheriaceae; genus Vaucheria; species Vaucheria bursata. Next base: position 11,086 of record JAULBW010002898.1, on the reverse strand, counting down.
AATCCGCTAAATGATATGCACTACTATCAGAAGGCTTACCGCTCCACCAACCTTCATTTACTGGCATTTATTGATATCACTACCTCAATATATATTTATTTACTTACGCAACATATTTTTGGTATAACCGACTGCATCAGTTTATAAAATTTCAAACGTAGAAGTTATTGCATTTTAGCAAAATATATCTAATAATATAGCATCAAATCTATTTTCATTAAATTGTCATAAATTTCAAAATTAGCAACCGTTTTTAAGTGGTTTTAGACAGAAGTAATTTGAGCCACAGACCTTGAAAGTGCTGACAATATCATCAGTTTTTATCCCTGTAATTCTGCTCATTTCCTTAATACTCAAGCCGGTTTTGTTTTCACTGATTAGCGTAAGCAGTACATGACTCCAATAGCTTCGGTAGCTAAGCTTGCCTAAGTCACTATAACAGGTTCGATAATCAAAATGAAGAATAGATTAATTTCTGATATATTAGCATTTAGAACAATTATATAGCTAGCTCCAAAAGTAAATAGATTGATTACCATGGACCAATTCCAGAAGTTTCTAGATAGCAACATGACACCTTTTAATAAGCTATTTATGCAGGCTCAGGGCATATTCATGTTACACAGTAGAACTATAAAATTTTAATGTTCACCTCAGAGGTTTTTCTGGAGAGCCTGCAATCCCATCTCGCTTTGTAAGTTCGTAACTAAGACTTATTAAAAATTTTCCATAGCCTTTCCTTTGATAGGGTGGGAAAGTAAGAATACAAGCAAGGTTATAGTTCTCATCAGATGACTTTTCCTTACTGAAATAGCCCACAATGTGTGCACCATTACAATCAACTTCGCAAAGAACATAAAATATAAAAGGTTCAACATCAAAGTATAGTGTCTTATGGTCGAGAAACAGCTTGCTGAGTAAACAAAGATTCTGACAGTATAGCTTGTTTGTTTTTCCATCGATTTCGTACACACTAAGGTTTCCTTCACGATAAATTTCTCTACCAGGTGGAGAGCGGCTCTGACATTGCGTCTTATGTCGGTTCATCGTGCTGCGCTTCCGCATGTATTTAAGGCAGTACTCGCATATGCGTAGCTTGTCACAATTGCTGTAATCTTCAGGATAGGGACTATAATACCATGTATCGATCTCATACTTTCCAAGTTCAATTGTATTTATGTTCTTGACTTTGGTAAGCTCATCATGAGAACTCCCTTGTTCACTGCCATTGTCGCGTTCCGCTTCCGCAGTACAACAATCACCGTGATGGTTACTTGATTGCATTTCATCGTAATTTCGTTTCTGCCTTAGTGTTCTGTTACCAATCTCGCTGTCCTCGCTGCCATTCGTATCCACACTTGGTTCGCTCGAAACAGGAAGCCTGGCGAGATCTATCCTATCGGAATTGACCCATTCGTCAAGTCTCCTGTCAAAATTAACATAATGGACATAGTAATCGTAAGAATCAGCAGAGGAGATAGTTTCAGCTTTTCGGACGGGACGGCGTTCAACAATTTCAGCCAACTGGTGTCTTCCATCACGCCAATTGACGAACCAACGCTGACCAACTTCTAAAGGACACTTCTGAGAGGCCGCTGACGATGGAGAGGATTCTGGGGTAACTATCATCGTATCTTATCTAAATATCCTTCCTGGGGATCGGAAAATTTTATTTTAACTTCGTTGCAGTGCAAAGATAAATGAGCGATTGAAGAAATTGGAGTGATGGTAAAATCTAATCATGAGTCGAAATATATACTACGAATCCATAGCTATACCCAATTCTTAGTTTCATTTTTGAATGTTTATCTTTTTTGTCAATACATACCACCACAATTGAGAGAATATTTGGTAGCCGTGATCATTATATTAATGATATAGATGACACAAATTGCAACAGAAAAATAAACAAATTCATTGACCATTGATTTCGATTTGAATGATAACTGAATAGCAGCCAGGAATTTGAAACAAACGATTCTAAAGCAGCCTGCAGATTTTATAGCTACTGAGCATCATGGTTAGGTTTTTCGTAAAAGTCGACGAGTTATAACTGAATTTGATTTGTCAACAAACTGCTATCTGTTATCCTTTTCAAGTTACTGTTCAACTGAACAGCATCAGCTTCCCGATTGGCAAAAAATGCAGGATCAGATATGGAAGAGGTAAAATCCATTTCATTAAAGAACTTGATGCTTTATTTACAGCGGTTCAGCAATTCTTATTAGCTATATGAATCAAAACAAGTAATCGAAACATTCATGACGACATCCTCCCGACAATTGATCCACAATCTTTTTCTGGTGACAATATCCTATGTTAAACACACTTCGTGATTATTTGTGAACATGATTGATCATTTTCAATCCGCTCTGATTGTGTCTTACGGCCCATGGAATTTTCTACCACTGTAGTTGTGCTAAGAGTTTCTTCCAATAAAACTCCAAATCTCTGTTTAAAAACTAACATAAAATAAATCGTCTGCCGCGAGGTAATGCTTGTATTGTTCAGTCCTTATCCCACAAATTTTTTTGGTAAATTAATGCTTTTAATTGTTTTACCTTTTATCCATTAATTTTATTTGTCAGCTAGTTTTCTTTCTTTGAAAAAATTGAGTTTTCTAGTTTTTGAAGAAACGTTCAATGTTACTGATACTATAAAATTTTCAAGTATATCAGTATGGCTCAGAGCGGTGGAAATATAAAGTTATCAATATTTTATCTTTCTAGTACATAGATATTTTAATATACAGCTATGGCTTTTGTAGCCTATTGCTGTTCATGCACACTATCCCATAGGTTTAAAATTCGTTCAAAACACATTCCCAATATTTATCAAAATTTTGATCATTTTTATTTGCCTTCATTGGCACTGATATGAATATTACTTGACAGCACTATAAAAATTGTCGGCAAAAATGAACACCAGCAATTTTAAATTATATACCATTTAAAAAATGATCTTGTTATTTCTTAACTTTAAACGAAAAGAAACGAACAAATTTATTTGATTCTATTGGTCCATTTGAATAAGAAATACTTCCCTTGTTAAACTAAACCAACAAAAAGGCATGAAAAAATAAGTTGATACGCATATTAATTTAAGGGCAAGTGCAAATATGTTATTTAATTTAGATATCTCTCCACTAGACATGTTCTGTATTATGAAGTCTCTTCACGAATTTCCACCGCTACGAAAGTATTAGCAAAATCCTTAAGGAAATATAAACCCGAAAAGAAAAGCTCCTCAGATTCTCTACCAACCCATAAGAAGAAATACCACTTTTTCCGCCAAACTATATCCTACTGTCATCATAGGCTAAGAAAAGCCCAAAACACCCAACCAGAAAGGGCAAACAGCAATATGCCTCTCTATGTAGAGAAGAGTAAAAGTGAATGCCCGAATAGGATTAGTCGATATTATAAATATTAACCTGAAAGTACAATTTTAAAACGCAATGACTTACAGGAGTAGATGCATCATATATTTTCTAGTTCAAAAATGATAATTATTTCATTCTACTCATCCCGCAAAACGAATTGTAAAAAATTAATTCGAACACAGGAAATATTCGCAAAGTACATAGAAAACTTATTATGTAAATGTAAACAAAACGATTACTTCCTTGACTAAAGGCGCCCATAATTAAATTTTTTGCACTATATGAAATTGTATATTTTTTAATGGATCCATAAGACTGATGTTACAAACAACAGATCACAGTGAACTTCGAATTTGCTTTAACAATTTTTTACTTTAACAGATAAAAATGATTATTTTGTCAAGTTAATCTTAAGATTCTCGAATAACAAATAAATGCAGCGGTCCCGAGAGATTTGTTACTCCTGAAGTTTACCGTACAGTAAAAAATACTTTCAACATAATAAGAATGGATATGTAGGAAAAAGACACTTCAAAGAACCTGTGAAAAAGTGCCAAGACTAACCTGTTAATTAATTTATTTCCTGTCGAGACGGACAGTGAGACGCCTGTCACGCAATGTTGAAAGTGCCATTTTACTGACAGCTGCAACTGCTTCATCTTGGCTAGAAAATGTTACAAGACCCCATCCCTTAGATCGGCCTGTGGATGCCACTTGCACGGTAGCTGACACCATGCCATCATTTGTAGAAAAGTGCTCCGAAAGATCAGCGTCCGAAGTATTCCAAGATAAATTTCCGACAAATACTGAAATGATTAAAAATAAAGTAAAATTCCTTAAAATGCTAAGATTTTCATGTGAAATATTTTAGTCAATATTTTGAAACTTTTTTCTAAATAAAGTTATTGGTTTATTTAATAGAACTCTAAAATGATCTAACTGGAATTTTGCGTTTTTTTATAGGAGTACTATTATAGTAAGTGCTGCATTCTAACACATTCGGGATTTATCATAACATATGATGTTCCATAACAAAATAGCTCATAAGTATATGAATGAACTGAGATGTCAACAATTTTGCTCCTATAGTAGCATATATCATAGTACAGCAATATAAACTGGAAAGGCATATTAGCATTAATTCAAAATAACAAACTGAGAGCAAAGCTGTAGCATTGTGAGCTTATAAACATTGATACTCATACTGTCTGAAACGATGAATTCATGTACATATATGTAAGCCATTTCAAAGTGATAAGTTAGTTAGCAACCATTTATGTATGAGCACATATACATCACAAGGAAGATATACGCCCATACAAAAATGAATTTGTGGGACAATACTACCAGCATCCATAATGATGACAGTAGTGGTTCTATCAATTTCTAAAGCGTCCAAAACATACTAATTAGATTAAGCTAACATGTGTGCAGAAATTTTTTTATGAACCAGAATAAGTAAAATTCAACTCCTTTATAAGCCAGTCGATTCAAACTAAAAACGGAAGCTAGTGCAGGTATAAAGTTTTATCACATTCAAATCTTTTCTACATAGACTCTATAACGTATGTACCCAGAATTGTACTTATTACTATCAATTCGTTAATTCGTTAAATATAATATTTTTTACAATTTATTAAATTTTTCCATGTAAATAAACCATTAGGAAATTATAAATCTAACCTGTGCAGCAATTTTCACGGTCTTTCTTAGGAGGCAGAGGAGGTAGAATAGGAACACTTCTACTTTCTATGGCTTCTATAGTGTCATTGGGACGACCACGTTCACGAGTACGCCTAGTACCTGTCCGAGCTTTTACGCCTTCACCAATATCTCGGTCCTCACGAACCTGAATATGTCGCCCATCAATCTCAAAACCATCCATTGCAGCAATTGCCTGCAGCCCTTGATCTGGAGTTGCAAATCGAATTACACCGAATCCCCTAAATAAATATTTAGGACAAAGATGCTGATGTATTCCTTTGCAATTCACAGCCATTAGTCAACCGTGATTATTTCCAATTTTCACACTTTGCATAAATACACTGTAATTGATAAGTTTTAAATTAATTACTTTTTACCATTACTCAACAGAAATACAGACATTGCCAATGGTAGACAAGCAATTATAGACTGAATAATATTAAGTGCTTGAATGTTTGTTACATACTGTTATTTTCTGAGGTAAAAATAAAAGCAGGCATGAATAAAGTGAAACACTTGATGTCTACTACTATATGAACGGCAAAAGTACCTAAATATATGAAGAGTTCGAACTAATATAGCAATGAGGAAATACAGAAATCATTGAGCACATAAAATATAAAAATTCCAATGTTTTTTCATTTGAAATCTTTGCTTAGAATTGGAATTTTTGAATAAATAATAGTTAGTAGCTTGGTATTTCTAACCTGCTCCTTCCAATCATATTGGTCTTCACATGAGAATCAATCGGCTTAAACTCGGCAAAAATTGTCGCCAGATCTTCATCGTTTGTACTCCAGGGTAAATTTCCAACGAAAATGGCAAAATGATTGCTACTTTCGATTTGACTTCGGTCCATCCTTATATGAACATTTCTTGTGTCCAACATAATCCCATTGAGCATCTCGATTGATTTTAAGGCCTCTTGCTCCGTTTTAAATTTAACAAGACTTTAGGTCGGAGACCAAGACAATGAGAGATGTAGTTCAGAGCATTTAAATCATTGAATTACTTACCCCCAACCTTTGGAGCGCAGAGTATCGACATGACGTTGAATGGTAGAGGAAACAACTTCTCCAGCTGCAAGCATGAAACCACGCAGCTCTTCATCAGTTGTGTTCCATGACAGATTGCCAACAAATACTGTTGTATTCGCTACAAAGATTTAAAAATGACATTAGAAATAGCGTGTACTATTTCATTCCTGAAGCAGCAACGATTTGAAAATCGAAACTTCATCGCGGATCATTCAATTTGAAAGAAATCTGTATTACGATTATCATTCAACGTAGAGTGCGAAATGAAACAGCAACAATGTCGCGTAAAAAACATGCATGACAGAGATTTGACGCAGATGCTCAAAGAGCGCTCAGTTCTTCACCTTCCGCCATCGTCAAGGCGTCTACCCTCCGTCAGCCAAGAATGATTTACTTTTTATTCTAAGTTATATTCCTCAAGGTCCATCATGTCGTTACTTGAACAATAATCTAAGCTCGTGCTACTTCAACTAAATAATTTTCTACAGTTCATCGTAATCTTATGCACAGTTCAATTAGAAAGTTAATACCCGTTCATGATATGTGTCCCAAACAAGTATCGACGCATACACAAAAAACAGTCACTTCTCAATCGCGTAACTCATAATGGACATATTTTCTATTTATGAGGCTTGTTGTAATGAAACTTGAATGCATCAGTACACTAGATTACCAGTAATGTGTCGTCACTACTTGATGAAAATCGGTGAATATTCTTAGAATTTTTAGCACAGTCCAGCACCAACAATAACGAAACAGTCGATATTACATATATCAAGCCGCACTCCAACATCGTTATTCAAAGAATAATTTATGGATGTTCTAGAAACAGCTATACCAAAGTAAATACTGTCTATAGTTTGACATGGAAAAACTTGAATCGTATTTTCCGCATTTGCGTATCTCTTTACCATGAAATTAAAAAATAATATACTATGAAATTCATTTTAATTTTTATAGTTTCTGAATACTCCAACAAATTTTATTCACATTATGCAGAGAAGTATACCCTTTTGAATCAGAGAGATGCAGCTGTTAGGAATTAACTTCCTAAAGAGTTAATTCTCTTTATTGCTGCGTACATACTTCGAGAAGATTCGTATAACTGTACAGTTCAAGAAGATTTGTACAATTCATGGAGAGTCACAACTCAAGTTCAAGGAGAGTCATGAATTTAAGGAGAGTCATGCATTTTTTTGTATCTTGTTATGTTGATAGAATGTTTTCACTTCTATCAACACAAGTCAGTAAATGTAATGTGCATGTTTCATTCTTGTTCATTGTATTTTGCGTTCCTGACAGCAGCATAGTATGTAGTCAAGCTACTGAGGAAAGAAAGTAATCGAGTTGTTAGATTACATTCATCAATGCCATTGTCAAGACCAATGAATTGTATATGCGTATAATACAAGAAACTAGAAAATACAAAGCTTGGAATACTATGCGTATAGTACTATATCATTTATCTTATTACCTGAGTTTACGAGAGTGAATCTTGTCAACATTCTACAACATATTCCACACGCATACAAGTCAAATTAGATTGTATAACTGTTAGGACTTAAGCCAATATAGTTGCACGGGTCGGAATCAAGTGACAGTTCCCAATTCTCCCAGTACCGGGACAAATTCATTGTTGCATATTTTATTTTCATAGTAAATGTTCATAATTAGTACTACATTCTTAGTAGTAGTACTAGTAGTCTGGATGTTGCATAATTCGACTTAATGCGTGCAGTTTATTTTGTATCATGTTGTTTCCGCTTCAGTGGCGGAAACAACAACATAATAATACGTGTTTCCTGTTGATTTCTTTTTGTTTTCTGCTGTAGTTTATTCTGGTAACTCAGAATTTTGTCCTTGTTTGGGAAATAATTTTGTCTTGTTTGTTTAACCCTGTTTCTTAGTTGTCCGTTTGACAACACGTTTCTGACAATAACCACAACTCCCTGAAAGAATTGTATACAAATAAATACATACACGGATGACACAGCGGAACATATTAGATCCTGACATGCACCCCCTTTTCTGTGGATTCCATCTGCTCCCAAAATTGACTTAAAACTATCCACTAAATCTTTACAATTAATCAAATTTTCTTCAGGTTCCCAGGAATTGTCAGAGTGAGGGTATACTCCAAGATATTAAAAAATGATGTTTCCCACAAATCTTCTTTACATCCAAAATATCTTCTACTTCATAAAAATTACCATTATCATTGATATGCACTGGTGGAGGCAGATAATGCTTTCAATTAGGAAATTTGGACACTTTATGATGAGATAAAAGAGGCATGTGAAAAACTTTATGTAATCTGGACATACTAGGTGGAAGTTGTTACTTGTACGCAACTGGATTTATTTCTTGAATAATTTGGTACAGTCCAAAATGCTTCCAATCAAGTATTGCACAAGGTCTCATCGTCTTGATATTCTGCCTACTAAGATATACAAAATTGCTAACCTGATATTCTTCATGTTAAAAGGAAGGAGGAGACAATACAATAATATAATATATTAGTTAGTACCTAGGATGGTGTAAAGTCCAATGTACGGCAGAGGGCAGGCAAACAGCAAAGCAAAGATTTAACAAAAATATAATAGTTTTATTAAACTTGAGAAGAGTGAACATAAACACAAGACTGAACAAACAAGCATGCCCCTGCTAGCTCCTGCAGTATACCCTCTTGGAGTGCCCTTGAAATTGGCTCTCCGGTGAGTCTTGCTAAATCTCACTGCACCTTTTGCTCCATAAGTAAATTTTATAATTTTCATTGTTAAGTTTGTGAAAATTCTAGAATTATTTCAAGAATTTTAAGAATTTGTCTTTGGTGGAAATAAAGCGGAGTAATTGATAAAAGGGCCAATTCTAACAGGATTATAGTTTGATGACAACTTCTGAAATAATATCCAGTCAGTTAAAGCAAAGTTTGAAGATGGTAAAGGAGAGTTTCCAGCAAACATGAAGAAAACAGAATCGTTCTTTTGTAGGTAGATCTAGTAGTAGAAAATAATCCAAGAAGTTTCCAAGTAACTATAAGAAAGATGACATGTGGCAATTTGTGGAGTAAGTGCATAAAGGATTCTATAAAGGATTATGGCAAAGGTGTAGACATAAAGGGTTTGGCATTAAGGCGCAATTAGGATAAAAGGCGCAAATAGGTAAAAAGAGCAAAAAGTATAGAAAAGGTGTAGGCGAAATATAGGCAAACATATATGAACATATACAAACATTTACGAATATAGTCGAGCAGTTATGTTGTAGTAACTTAAAAAAATAGCAGGACTGGCAAATATCCTGGTACTTCAAGACGCTATTTTTGATCCGCAAAGTACTTGGATGACTTGCTTGCAATTTGTTATTCTTCCTTAACAATTCCTGTAGTATTGCAAACTGACTTGATGTAATCTTGAACTGTAAAGGGCAACTCTGGAAGTAACTCTGTTGATCCGTCTAGAACAGGTTCATAACCATAGTTGGCACAGAAAGGTGACATGTGAGTACTGGAGTGGAAACGTGAGTTGTAACATAGTTCTACCATGGGAAAATATTTGAGCCAATTCTACTGTTGTCGATACAAATAGATCTGTAAGTATTGTTCTAATTCTTGATTTGCATGTTCTGTTTGTCCATCGGTTTGCAGGTGATAAGCTAAAGATAACAATTGTCCCGCACCATAGTTTTTTAGTAAACTTGTCCAGAATTTTGAAATGAAAATAGATCCTCAATCCGACACAATATTTTGCGGAAAACCATGGACTTAAACAATATGCTCCATAAATAGATCTGCCAGTTTAAACAAATTGATTGTTTTTGTACATGCAATGAAATGATTTATTTTAGTGAAATAGTCTACAACTGTCAGGATATCTGCCCTGTCCCCAGATACTAGGACCCCTACAGCCCCTTACCTCTTGGGAGTTGATGGTTCAACAGTACAAAAATTGAATAGTCGCACTAAGGTCTTGGGTTTGAATCTCAATGCTTCCAAATATTATCATACTTAGCTATACATTCACCCAAGAATCCTAACAACAACAACCAAAATGGAGTCTACTCCCCCTACCAATGGTAAATCTGTAATCAGGTCCATCGAAAGAGAGTACCATGGATGGGACAGAATTGGTAATGGCATTTATAATCCAGCTGGTTTCTTGCGTTCTGGCTTTGTACAAGCACACGTCTCACAGGAATCTACATAAGCAGCACAATCACGACAATAAGTGGGCCACCAATAAGAATACAATATTAACTCAAAGTCTTTTTTAATTCCAGGGTGACCCAAAAAGGGGAGTCATGACACCCTGTTAATATGTCCAATTTCAATGATTCAGGTATAACAATTCGGTTCTGGAACATTAAACAGTTGTCTACTACCCGAAAATTCTTATCTTTGTAATTCTGTAGTATCGATCCATCTTTGGCTTGAGCTATCTTTATCCAATCTAATAGTGTAGGTTTATTTGAGGTATGGGTTGCTCCTAATAAAAAATTATCCTTGGGTAATAGTACTTGTTCTTGGCTCTTTACATGAGTATTTTCAGATTTGAACTAATAGTCAATATGCCAGCTTAATGCATCTGGCTTTTTGCCTTGTACACCTGGCCAAAAAAAATCTAAAAACTAAAATCAGTCAAGAATAATGACCATTGTAAGTGACGCCAATTCAGTTTTTTTGATGTCAAAAACTGCAAAAGGTTACAATGATCCGTATACACTTGTATAGGTTCCAAATTACTTAGCAGGAACGGTCTCCACTGATAAATGCATGCCGCAATCGCTAATAGCTCCTTGTCATGCACTTCATAGTTTATTCCCAGTGGTAAAAGTTTTCTTGAATAATATGCAATGGGACACAAAACTCCATTATGTTTTTATGAGAGTATTTGTCAGGAATGTAAAATACAACATAAACACAAGGAATTTGTGATAGAATATGTATATTATTACATCCTAAATTGTG
>JAULBW010002887.1:5138-23535 GCA_032358265.1 Vaucheria bursata | reverse complement strand
AGCAACACATGTAGGTTAATATCAAATACTATTTCTGTTTTTATGTTATTTGTTGTGTTTGTATTTTCCTAACATTGGAATAACTTTCTGGCACTCTTTAAGAATTCAAAAAATTTGGGCTTCATAGAGTAGTTGGATAGATGAGTTGAACCTGTAAAAGGTAGAACTTAATATGAGTCTTTTGCAGTTCTTATCTGGTGTCTAGTATGTATGATATTGTAAAAAAATGAACACTATAAGAGATAATGGCATGGATACAAGTGCTGAACAGGATGCTTCTTAAATATTGGAAACTAGTATAAGCTAGATAAAATTAGAATTTCTACTTTCCACAGTGCTTAACTATTTTAAAGTTATCACAATCAATCCATGTTTTATTTAATTCAAGTATTGTTATATGTAATTTGAATGAGTATAAGCCTTACTTCCAATCATGCAGGTTAAGCTTCTTGAAATCTTGTCTTGTGCTTAACAAAATATAGCAATTTAAAAAAAAATATATATATATATATATATATATCATCTTCTCTTGTTCAGTTTGTTGTAATAGAAATTTGTTGCACACAATATTTTCATGTTATATAAAAGTTCTAACATTTATTGTTTGCTTGGTGGTAGGTACTGAAGTGGTGCAATTTTTCTTTATCAATATCAGTTCAAGTTGTAGGTAGCTTTATCTTTCTATGTTTTATGTTGGTAGGTATAAATTACCAGTATACTCTTGTATTCTGCTTTTCTTATGTCAATTTGTCATTTTTGTTAGAGTTTGAGTTATTGTCAGAAACATGAAGCACAATAGAATACAGGAAACTCTAATAGAAATGTGTATATTTATCATGCACTAATTGTGTTGATAGAAGTGAGCTAACTCTATCGACACAACAAAATATATAACCCTACTGGCATCTGTGCAGCTAATTTACTTGGAACACCATAAATGAAAACCGACTGCAGCTATGAAAATAGAATCAATCCCTAAGGGAGTTAATTTCTAACAGTTATATTATCATCTTATTTGTCTTAATTATTCGGTGTCATATTTTTTCAATTTAAATTGTCTTGGATGATAACATTTATTTCTTTTTTGTTGACAAGATCCATTTTTGGCAGTGCAGTAATATATCTTATTTTACTATTCATTGTTTTATGTGTTTTTTTCATGTTTTCTAGTTATTATCTTTTTTGTTTATATGAGTGCAATAGTATTTAATGAGGTGTGACAATTCTGTTACTCTCCACAACTTCTGTTTAGTTGGTAGGTTCTAGCAAATGGTATGATTGCAACTTCATATATATTGCTATACTACACTGTACGTATCACAATGATGGCTGATCAATTTTCAAAACTTAATTTTTTAATCCACAGATGCTGAAGTGAATAAAAAATCGAAAGAAAGATTGACTCATTTTCGCATCATTGAAATAAATATTTCCCAACTTTTTCATTTACGCTGTTTTTTTTGTTTTGGCGGTTTTTTCGAAAGGGGTTCCTAAACGGTTGCATAAAAATTATTACCCAAGCCTAAGGGTAAATTGGGATAAGTTTTTAGAAAAATTTAGATTATTTTCGAATAAATTCACGCAAAAACACATTGTTAAAGATTTCAAAGACTTAGATCAAATATTTTCGTGTAAATAATTACATTCTGCTCTGCGGGGCATATGCTACCATTCTATAATGCGATATCTTGCTCCGTTGAGCTGTATTTTGGTTTTTCTTATAAAGTTGAACTGCTTTTAGTTATTTCTCACGTCGATGCGAAACTTCAATGCTTGATCATCGTTTCCTACATTACGTTTGTTCAATCGTTCAATGTTATAACTCCCGTCAAAAAGTTTTTTTGACGCCTTCTAAGTGTTTCGATCTAGGATTTAGCTCTCGACGCGACATTTTCGAGAATTTATATTCAATTCGCTGAGGCTTTATTATACTCTTAGATGCAGGATAGCAGATATATTGTGAGGCATAATACTTTAATCAATTTTATTGATATTAAACATTTTTCACCAAAATCCGCAAATATGCTTTTAAAGCATAAGACGTTGAGTAACAAGAAATCAACTGAAAAGGACTTCAAATTTTAGGATTTTTTTCATTCTGCCTATATCTCTCTATCGTATTTCTGTGGAGCCGTTATTGGTAGATATTATGTCTAGATGTTAGTAACGATTCTCTACATAGTATACAACTATATTTCATTTTTAACTTACTTATGTCGACATTTAACTTGGTTTTAATTACAAAAATTTACGTTTGAAGAGATAATCTATGCGACTGATTTCAACTGCTACATTTGCCTACTACGTTGCCAAAATTTACTTGCAACTTTAGTGAAATATCTATTTAAAAAATATGCATTTATATCAAAATATAGATCTATTTATATAATCATATCTCAGTATATTTCAAAAGTAAAAAAATTTCTCCACACCTAAAATTACAATACCTCTACGTACATATTTATATTTATTGGAAGATAATGAATTTTATAGGTGGAAGGTCTTTCTTCGAGTGACATTGAAAATGTAACATTGAATCGCAGCAGGCGTCGTAGCTCTGTAGGCTCATCTCTGAATTTCTCAGCACATCAGCATAAGCTTCAATCATTTCGAAGAACACCTCTATGCATTGCAGTTATCTTTGCAGCAGTCATTGGAATTGTATTACAAATTGGACTTTTAGTAGGGTGGAATCTCAGTGAGTTATTATAATGTACCCGCGTATCATTTTTTTTAATATTTGCATCAATGTCTTGAGTTTAAAGTAGAGTAAATTTACTTTATTGATGTAATTAAATTGTCTTAACAATTTCTTATTTATCTATTAGAATGACATTTAATAAGATTTCAAGAACAATAAATATTTTAGCTTCTGAATTTGAATTTTGGCAGGCATTCATTTTAAAAACTTTTCAGTCCTTAATGAGTTGATTTTTGTTCAAAGGTCTAATCCCCAAAAGGTTAAAAATGATTAAGGAATTATTTGAATATTTTGACAGTTTGTTCATCATTTGTTATGAAAATTTTTGCTTTCAAAATTGGACTCTAAATTAGCTGAAATAAAATACCCACGTATATTTTTTTGCATTATAGCATATTTTTTTCAAAAGGGTTTTTAACTTTCCTCCTATCATTTATATCAAATGCTATTAGAATTTGATTTCATGAAAACTTGAAATAATTTGATGACCATTTTTATATATGTGATATATTGCTTACTGTTTTTATAGTAACTTCACATGTGCTTATTAAAAAGGAGGCTGTGGAGAAACTTCAAGGGCACGTTTTGGCAGCGAATGTGAGCACTGCATACATTCATGCATACATGCCTACATTCAAACCTACACATATACGTATATGCATATTTAAATCTTGCATACAAACGTACCAACCCATGCACATCAATAATAGCAGGTTTTCCGGGAGGCAGAAAGCATTTCATCTGGCAACGACCTAAATTTAAATCTGAACGAAATCTCATCGGCCAATAAAAATCCTTACGAGCCAATTGCACCGCGTACATTTGAAATGATGACAGCGGATATAAGTGACTTACGCTCTAGCGTCTTAAAGCTGTCTGATGAACTTCTGGAACTTAGAAATGAAGCAGTTGAAATTGATAATGGAAAACAAACTATTGAAAATAGTCAAGGAATACTGTCTAAGTCAATTTTGCACGATGAAATGTCAGAAAAACTCAAGGTGAGAGAAATAGGCAGAATTTTCTAACGATCTATTATAAGGGTTGAATTTTGACATGGAGACTAGTTAATATGCTATAAACTTATGATTTAAAAAATTTATTTGCTGTAAATGAGCTGTTATCCAATTTAAAAACCTTGCTCTTACTTCTTATTATCCATCAATCCAACCATACACTTACCTTTTACAAAAGAGTCATGCTAAAAAATTTACTATTATTTCTCATGTACCAGTGATAAATTCAAAATTACCCATCAATATCTCTAATACTTTAAGGATTAGGCTCAGATATTTTACTACAATAAATTATCACTCTAAACTTAACCTATAAGGTCACTACTCGGGACTCCTACCTACTTTTGCGAAACTGTGCTTCAGTTTATAACAATTTTTACTGTAAAGGTCAAAGTATAGAATAGGTCATTGTATTATTGTTCAGTTTTTTTAATAATTCAGAAATTATTTTTAAATTTGACCTTTCAGCAATAAAGTACTGTTCACAAAAAATATAGAAATACAAATTTGCTTTCCCCTAATATATATATATATATATTTTATTACATATTTTATTGATATTCTATGAATTTTAAAATAATGCAAATGTGAAGCAAAAATAAAAAATACATATTACCAAACTGTAAGATACTGCAACTTTCTAAATTGAAAATCTCATGGATATATCTTTGAGTCTTTAAATATGTATGCATTTTTATAATTTAGTTTAAATTTTAAATTTGTCTTTTCGAAATACAGTCTCTGAATGAAGAACTATTATTGACGAAAGAAATGCTCATGGCTACAGTAGAAGCTCTTTTAGCTGTACGAATCAAACGTGGACCCGTTGAAAACCAAAAACGGGTACTAATTGTCAGTGAACCGCGAGCCGGAAGCACACAGTTCGGCGAGCTGTTCAACTGTAACAATGACCTGTTTTATCTAGATGAACCATGTAAAGGGGGCGGGGAAGGGGGATCTGCTTTGTATGATGAATCATGTGGGTTTTTGATTCAACGGTTATTGACCTGTAATCCCACAGTTCAGGATGTCAGTAACATGTTTCGAGACAGGTACATGACTTCATATTTAGTATCTACCCCTAGTTATCTTACAAGGGGGTTCCTCATTCATACCTGGGAGTTTGTTCATATTATTCAATTCTAGTAAGAACAATTGATATCATTGTATCTACATTTGTTGCCTGTTCACAAAAGTTAAGCTCTGAATCTATAAAAATAGAGCTCTAACTTGGGTACGTGAGTACCACAGGAGTCTGAGAGTACATTTTTCTTAGAATGCAGTGTAGTGATAGTTGGATATGTAAGACACTCATCTTGGTCAATTTATTGATATAAATCATTGATATTTGCTTCTTCGGAAAGTCTGTAGTAGACTCGAATCGCGGTAGTCATTGAATTCACCTTGAAAGCAATATTTTTTACTTATTTTTCATTTACTATTCTCAATAAAATACTTTAAAATCTATGAAAACTTGTGCTTTTTTAGTAGTTTGGTTTTCCCTATAGGACTGCTGACATTACAACTCAAGCAGCTAGTTTGTAGCTATTCATATGTAAATAATAGTATTACTTTTACCGTTGGTAGTACTACATTACTCTAATGTAATAGTAATAGCTCAAAGGCTTAACTTAAGATTGTGGCTATTACATACTACTAAAATTGTGGAGTTGATTTTTTTTGCCACACATATGAGACATTGTACAGTATAACTAGACCTTAACCAATCATATACGAATAAAGTATAGAACAATTAGTGTGAGATGCGCGTCATCCAGCAATTCCGCAATATCTGTAGTATGTACTAGGACCCTTTAGCTTATGTTTTTCAGCTCTATTTCTAAACAGATAGTTAAAGGTAATAACACTTATAATTATACAATGTGAAATTGTTAAGTTATTAGCTACTAGTATTTGTCGTATATACTTATATTAATAGTGAGTAGTAATAATATTCATTAGAGCGTTTTTATCCTAAATTGATATGCTAATTTTTTTAGTATACCTTTGTTTTTGCAATTTTAGAATTGATGGAATAGATTTACTAAGATACTGCTAGTCATGCATAATTTTATACTGGCTTAGATTGCAGCAACCTAGTATAGTATACTATCCAGTATTCTAGCCATTATTTGTTTATGCCGTTACAGAATAAGCTTCTAGAACAACTCTGTATTAAGACATAATTTTATATTTTTGTTTTGACATCACTCTGTATTTTCCCATCTGCTATCTCTGCATCTATGCGTTAAATCATCTGGTAATCGTAACAGTAATACATATAAATATACATATGTATATATATATGTATAGAGAGTGAACTTTTAATTTTACATCAAATTTTGTATCTAACAAATTATCTAACGTAGAACTCGACATATATGACTAGTTCGTTTCTTTGTTGAACGTGGAAGTTTGCTATATCTGAAGTTTATTGAACTTACGCATTATTACGTTTCTAGTTTGACCATCGAACGTAGCCGAGCGTTGCAGAGCTTACAGAGACTTGGGAAAACTCTGGATGAACCACAATCTATCTCTGAAACAATCAATCTGCTTCGAGAGTTAGTGATAAGCCATTGCAAGCAAAGTAGCGGCGTCGTGATTAAAGAAATTAGAACCACTGAGGTTCAAGTTGAAATGCTTCCAAAGGGCACAAAGGTACGCATATATGTGTATAGTAGCATTGGATACTTTGTTCGATTCTGCCCAGAAAAGTTTATAAATA
This sequence comes from Vaucheria bursata, assembly GCA_032358265.1. Taxonomy (NCBI): domain Eukaryota; class Xanthophyceae; order Vaucheriales; family Vaucheriaceae; genus Vaucheria; species Vaucheria bursata. The sequence continues at coordinate 17,090 of JAULBW010002887.1, read as the reverse complement.
ACTAAATTTTTTGTGATGGTAAGAAAGAGGGGATAAGTAACTAAAATTGGATAATCTATGTTGAAAAAGCGAAGCGTACCATATCGAGGGAGCATTCATTACCACTGCACAAGAAAGGGAGATATTATTAAAGAAACCTGTATAACATAATTCATTTGATCTTTTACCATTGAATTCATCCTACTAGGGTCGCTATTAAGGACCTATCATTTATTTCGGGGTCATAGCCAATAGTATGCATATCTACTTAAAATTGATAATGTATCTCTGTGTGTGAAGTTTAACTGTAGTAGTAATCCCTGATGAAAATATGCATATATATGCATATTTATGGATATAGTAAGAATTTTTTGTGATGCATTCTTTTAAATTTTATTGCATTTCTTAGAAGTGTACACGTTTTTTTAATAAAAGTTTTAGAAATGTATGTCTGTATGTTTTTCTTTACTTTCATGCAGTTAGTTCATTTTGTAAGAGATCCTCGTGATGCTATGTTTGGTGCAATTGCCATGTGGCGTGCTCAAGAGGGGGGGTTGGAATTTCAGTCCAACGAATATTGCCGTAGAACATTAGCTAAATTGAACAGCGTGTTTAAAATGGATCCATCGAACAGAGTTATCATTACTTTTGAACAGGTAAAAACATAAATATGCATCTAGATGCTAACATGTACGTTCATGGAAGTTGGTGTGCTCTAGTTTTCTATTATATTTTCAAATCTGTATGCTTCAATATATGCATATATTCTATTTTCATTAAACTTTTGTGATGTTTTAGTGCTTATGTTACTCTTTTGTCAGTTAACAGCAGATATTTTCTCAACTGTCAACAAAATATACAAATGGGCAGATCTGGGACCTCTCACTTCATCAGTTCAAAAAGCAATCGAAGATGTAAGTTATGCACTTCAATTCAAAGCTAACACTAAAAATAAACGACCATCAAATTCATTCGTGAATCATAATTTCTATCCAAATTTCGAAATTTTTTTCTGTGAAAAGTCAAATGTGATGTTGTGTAAAAGAGCTTTTTCTTCTATGTATAAATTTAAATTACTTTTCATATTTTCAACTTTTGAAATTATAATTTTTTCAATGATTCTTTTCTGTAAAATGTGCAAGTATTCAAGTTCATTAATTTCGACTTTAAAATCAATGTATGCGTAACGTAATAACCCATGAATTTGAAGAAAATGGGTTTCTTTTCATAGTTTTCATTACTGTAATGATCTGTAGTCACTAGCACAAGACATCTGAAGTTTTTTTTAATTATTTCAAAGTATCTTGATAATCTCCTTTTTTTAACTATACTATGCAATTGGTTACATGAATAATTGTTCTAAATAAGATGAAGCCCAATAGAAATATTCAATTCCAACTTTTTGTAGCTAAAAGTTGAACTTCAATGTCACATGCATAAATTTAGATATAACTGATTATTACAAATCCAGTCAAGTTGTACAGGTCGTAAGTTTTGATTTTGACTTGTAACTGTTGAAAATGTTACCTGTACAAAATTTTGTCAAATTTCTACTATTTAAATTATTTTACAAAAAAATTGGTTTTTAATGCAGTTGAAAAGCGATGAGAATTTGCCACATGTCGGCGTGTACATGAAGGGACTTACTTCCCAAGAACAATCTCAAGTTCTTGAGAGCTGTAATAGGCCAATGAAACGTCTCCGTTACATTGTACCATCCAACGAAAGTTCTTCAATGAAGAATGATGTTTTAGAGTTCCCGGAAACAGCAGAAGATTTGCTAAATATGAATTTGCAGTTGTAATTAGTAGGATTTTTTACTGCCTTTATAAATATTATTATTAAATTTCTTATCGAGTTATTTCATTGTCTCTCTGTCTGTGAATATGGATATAATTGTACGCATACGTGGGTAATAATCGAATTGAATATTTTAAAATGCATCTTATTTTAGCAGGCAAAAGTCATATGCATTAGAATTATCCAAATTATAATAAAAAGTTAGTGCTCATACGTCTTGCTTATCATGCAAGTTGCGCAGTATTTTAAAATATGATTTTATTTTACAGCCAAGGTGCTTATAATTTATTTGATCAAATAAATCTTGGATGTAAATTTACAGCTTCCTTGTGAGGTGTTGTCAGGAATTAACTTATATTGTAAGCTAATTCCTTTTTTCCGTTTTAGCTGCAGATGTTCCTATTAGAAACTTTCTTTATTTTTATGCTTGTCACATTCTCAATAAGTGGCTAGTCATACAATAGGTCAAAAATTAGTAATGTTGTGTTGGAGAAGTGTAATCACTTCTCACAACATAGGTCAAGATATAATGTATATTTGAGTTGCTACTCTCTTGCATTGTTTGCCTGTTTTGTTGTGTGTTACAACAGGTGTTCAATTGATAAGAAATATTTGTACCCTTTTGTAAACATGCGTTTTCTTGACAAATTTCTTAAACAAGCAACAAGTTTGCTGAACATGCAAAAAGTAAAACTGCATAACAGTCTTGATTTTCATCCTTGTCAATGTTCCCAAGTGTGTCAGTATTAAATTGATAATTGCTGTTTTCTTTAATGATGGTGGCATTTTTTTCATTTATTCAAGTTTGATGATTTCTAGATTAACTCTATAGAAGTTTTGGTTTAAATTCAGTGCATAGATCCAGAATAACTTATTGTATACTATCATTTAATCACCAAAAGAAAAAATTACATTTTTTGTGTATAGCACACTTCAGTACCATCTGTTTTGCACATATCATAAAACTTATAAAATAGCAGCTCTAAATAAATAAAACTTGTCATAAAATTATTATTTATTCATTCCCATCTTTTATCAATAAATTTTGCTTATATTAAATAAGTATGAATTTCTAACTACCAAAATAGCTCTAAATAATGAAAAATAGCTAGTTAGAAAAGAAAATAACAGAGATTGTATTAATTTTTTTTAAAAGTAATCAATTATGAATAGTACAAAGAAACATGTTCAAATTTCAATGTTATTGATTTTGTCTCTGAATATCTGATACTTCCAAACTGATTTAATACAAAGATGAGGAAGTATAAAAATGAAAAATTAAAGTCAAACATACATCTGTGTCAGGATATCTGCCCTGTCCCCAGATAGTATTGCTCCTACAGCCCCCACTTCTCAGGAGTTGATGGTTCAATAGTGCAAAAGCCAATTAGTAGTATTTGGGTCTTGGGTTCAAATTGCAATGTTCTCAAATATAATCATGCTTAGCTACATGTACCCAAGAATTCTAACAAGATTATATTCAAGCCATTATTTTGTGCACTTGCTCCTGTTGTACATATGATGGTCATGTAATAACTTTTCTTAGAGCAACTGATATGTGCAAGATACTCGCTGAGATGGAATTTCTCTATGGTCTAATGCAAGATTATAGACAGTAATAGTTTTAAAATGTTTTTTTAAATACTCTATGATGAACAATCTACGGTGCACATGCCTGATACTTATCAAGAAATGAATTTAACAGAAAGTTTACATTGCATAGAGCTAGCACTGAATGTCTGGCATTCACTTCTACAATAGCCAATTCAAAATATTCTTGAAACCAAGTACTAATGATTCCTGCACTTGACCATGAGGTAATTTATTAGTTTGTATAAAATTACAGAATGAAGCAGATGGAGCCAAGCCAAAAACAAAAATCATTTATCAGAAATTCAAAAAATGCTACATACCTGGAGACTAAAACTTTTTTATCTCAATGTGGAAACTAAAAAAAATTAGTCTGAAATTGTTAATTTTTAAGCCAATATGCTCCTTGATTGCACTGAAGGCGTGAGATTCAAACTGCATTGTTAGACCTAGTACTTAAATGAGATGGAAGGGGTTGGATAGCCTGATAAACAGCAAAAAACCGGTGCTGCAGTATCTTTGATGTTTCCAAAAACTATTTGGTATCCTGATAAATACCAACACATGTACAGTACTGTTAGGAGTTAACCTTTAAGGGAGTTAATTCTATTCTGTAGCTGCGGTACGTTTCTCCTAATGCTATGTTGAAGTTTCAGTTCTGACTATAAGAACAAGTTCCTGTTTGAATGATAAGAACAAGTTTCAGTAAGTGATATTTTGTTGTGTTGATGAAGTTATCTCACTTCTATCAACACAATTTAGGATGTAATAATATTTGTCTTTGTCACAATTCCTTGTATTCATATTGTATTTTACATTCCTGACAAGTACTAGCCATATTGTTTACAAACATTTGTATGTGCCACTGTTAACCATAACTTGCTAAGAATGTATAACTGCTGCTGAACAGAATTAAAAACACTATCAAATAAACTTCCAATAGAACTAACTTCAGTTTCTTGAGTTTTGTCATTCTGACAATGCTTCAAATGAGAACCCACACATTTGGTAAGAGAAAAAAATTTGCATTTACTCATTCAAGAAGTGCAATCTGCTGGCTTCCAACATGGCATCAATGGTAATGCAACTATGTTGCAAAGCAAAATAGTCGATTGTGCATGTTTACATCAACTCATGAAGATGGCTAGAAGGCCCTGGCAGCTTTTCAGATTGTTATAAATGCAATATATGAGAAAAATGGCTATTGAGCTGATAAATACAGCAGTAAGTCAATATCTCTCTATGGATGGTAAACATCAAATACAGTGGAAGGCAAATCAAACAGAGCAATTTTTAAACTGATGAGATTGAGAACCCGCTTTAAAGTGCTTTATACGTTTATCCTTCAGTACCTTAGAAACATCAGCAACCAGAATGAGTACATGTGTGCAGAGGTCAGTTCCAACATTGTTTTAATTTTGCCTGCTAAAGTGGTATTCAAGAATCAGTTTGACTTGTTTCACTATGTGATGTATTGAGCAAAAATATCCAAGTGCAGAATGTGTGGAGTTCTCTGTACGCCATGTTGACATATCAGTGAAGCTCAAAAGAGTGTTTTTAATACAAAAAAACTGTACCTGCAAAATATCCATGCAAATAAACTATGTGCCGCCATATCATTGCTTACTATCTTAGTTGGGATATGAGATTGACAGCACTGCAAAAACTTTCAATAGTTCTATGCTCCGTGTCACCTGATAGAGAACTATATCAGTACACACAAAAATATTTTCATCATGTAATTCTTCTTGAGCACTTTGATCCGATTAAGTCAACTGGTTCTCCATCAACTTGTTCACAAGCAGGACATTCCAAAAATCTTCTTGAGAAGAGACAAAAGAGCAGATATAAATCCAGAGATTAGGGAATAGTACTCTCTATCAAAGGTTCAAACAGTGCAGAAAAATGCACTCCTTGTAGTTCCTTGGGCCGCTGTCGATCAATATGCACACAGTATGAAGGAATAGATGTAAAAACATCTAACACAAATCATATTTATCCGGGCCCATATATTTGTGGTATGAAACAGATTAATGTAGATAACTGCAAGCAATTGAACAGTGAATCTAGAATCAAATCATGTATACATGATTTGAATGAAATTACTGGCCAAAACAGATTGGGAAACAGAACTTTTAATTGAACTTTAGGCAAAGAATATGCTTTAAATAGTGCATCTAATGACCTAGATGTTCCTAATAGTTCTCAGCAGTTAAATTACAATGATCCATTTGTTTTTAAGCTAAACCACCCCATGAAAATGAACTGTTTTCAATATAATAAGTTGGCCAATTTATACTTTTAGGGTCCGTATAGAACTGATCCAGTTTAGTTATGCTTGGGAACTTACTGTAAGTATGTTAAGAATTAACTTGTTAACAGTTAGTTCATGTTATAGCTGTGATTCTGTTACGGCGAGTCATCTTTTTGCATATTAAGTTTATGGCGAGTCACTACTGGTGACAGGCTAAGTTTAAGACTTGTGTGTTGCTGTGAAGTTTGTTCACTTCCAGCAACACAATTTATGTTGTGTAAATACATCATGATTTTGTACTGAGTCTTGCTGTATATACATTTATAACAATAACATATTTTTTAAGACTACCAAACAATAATTTATCATATTCGATCATCTGAAGCTGCACTGAATCCATACATTTAAATTCTTTATTTGTTTTGTCAGTCTAAAAATTCAATAAGAGCCCATCAATGTATTTGAAGTCCACCGTATAATGGAGTTGATACTGATAGTTCATGCATATCATCTGCAGTCTTGACTAGAAAAGTCTCATTTCTGTTTGTAGCTCATGTAGTAACGCTCAATTTCCATTTATCGCCGATCAAATTTCAACATGTAGGCTATAGAACTCTAAACTTAATCAGTGAAGGAACAGAAAGTGCAGTTCATAATTTCCTGCGTAACTTTTCTCATTCTGATGTTATTGTTTTGATTACAAAAAAGATATAGACAGAGGGGATTACTTAATGGCCCTGGTAAAGTTTCAATATTATCTTATGGAGGATATCTACGTAAGATTTTAGTACTTTGTCAGCACAGCCATTATGATATTATAGCCTGCTGACTCCTAATGATTGTGGGAATTTTTTAATCAACAAATATGCCGCACATCTTATAAATATTGCTATTCTTATATGTTCTACGCTTCAACCTGTAATTCTATTTGAATAAAAGACATTTTGCTATATTCAGGAGGGAGTACGGTAGTACGCGGTGCTGTTCGGCTGACCAATGATATGTGTAACATTTGTTCAATTTTAAGTGCCAATATCAAGAGTGAGCTATTGTCGACTTGTCTACGCACATAAGCAGTGCTAGCAGTAGGAATACGCACCTCTGACGTATTGTACAATTGCTTTGAACCTTGTACTCGAAGCTAGTGCTACACGACATGTACTATTTTTAGAGATGGTCGCTTTGTTCAACTCATGAAGAATAAACAAGATGCGTGAGTATGAACAAGAGATGTGCGCAGGCCAAGTGCACTGCATTTTCATGCTAAAAATTCAATTATCTTCTTGTCTTTAACCTTTGTATGTGAGCAAGTCCCTTAAATATTATTCAAATTTGCATTTAGGCTGATTTTGATGAATAAATAATGCTTCAAGTTTTTGACATTGGCTGAATTTAAACAACACAATGGTGAGACAATGTTGATGTATATATTTTATAGCAAAAATAAATGGGTTTGATAAGAAGTTGTAAGTCTCGACCAGTACAGTGCTATCTTGGCAGGATAACAGTTACCACAAAAAACGTTAACGAAGTCTTTAAATTATAAATTTTCAACTCACAAATTACAGTTACCAACCAGTACTACTATGGGGATAACAAAATAAGAAGTGGAATCATTGCTGCACTTTAATTTCTTGTCAAAGTTCACATACCTCACAGCACGAATTTCCAGTCAGAAAAGAGAAGCTATGCAAGAACAGTGCACAGATGGTACGCAGGTTTCCTTCTTTTGGCCTGTCCTTACATTTTGTACATTGCATTCGTTCTAGCCATGAGCTGCCATTGAGCTGAATACGCAACAGAGATACAGTCATTGGAATCATGAGCTTAAAGTTCTTTAAAAATAGCTTGAAAATAGATGGACTTCTCGAAAAAATGAGTGAATTGATCATGGGACCAGGGTACCATGTACAATAAGCCATGGAAATGGGTAACGGAGCTGAAACTGACAAAATAAAAGTAAAACTTAGTCAGGCACTATTTCTCATTATCCTCAACACCCCTGTTCCAGCAACCTGTCTCAGATGCCTCAGATCCTGAAAATTTTTCCAATACTTGGTAAGAAAATGTCTCTTGCTTCATATTCAGCAGAAACCTTATAGCTCAAAATCTTACGTCGCAAATGATTCAATAATCTCCTTTAGCAATCCATCATCAGAACTCTATTTAATGTGAAATTGCATGGCGAATCATTTGATGGTGACATAGGTGTTGTCCTCGTAGTTTTAATTTTTTTCGACTTCCAAGTGGAAGAGGGGATTAGTTTAAAAACTTTGGTCTGCGGAGTTTTGGATTGATGAAACGAATCAAGTCTGAAGCTGCACTTGGCACAATATGACTTCTTATTTAGTCCTTTTAAGAGAAAAAATGTCAAAATTTTCAATCCGAAGTTAACCGTGATTCGATGCGTTTTTTCAATTGAAACTGGTTTGATTTCATATCATTTACAGATTAAAAAAGGTGCCACCGATGCAGCTTCACATGTTCCATTCTTGTTCGGTCAGCTTCAAATTTTAAATAATATTGCATGAAAAGGCAAAAATATTCTTTTATAGGGTCATTTACGCTAATTCCTACCTACCGTAAACACATAATGCAATGTTTTCCAACAATTTCTTGGAATCCTAAAAATTTTGAAGGCAGAAAGTGCATTTGAATTCCAGTGTAATTTAATCAGATAAAGATTGAGTACGATTGGGCAAATGTTAAGCATTTAAGAAATCTCAACTAGCTAAAGATCTTTACTACGACACCTGAGAAAAGCGACAGAAACGATTTAATAAATCGCATGCAGTATTTATTCTTGCCACATCATTGATTCCTCATCATTTTCAATATCCAAATGCATACATACAAGAAACCCACCACACTATCCTATCAAGGTCACATTGAATTTTTGAAATTAACTAATACTGGAGATATTGGCCATATCCTGATCACACTGAACTTTACAGCAAAAAAGCAGTAGATTTTGGATATACAGAAGGAATCTTTGTACATATAAATGCACTTGAATTTTTGCACCTCTTTTTTATACCCCGCAGTACTTTCGCTCAAATTAATCAAATCATCAGCTTTTTGGCTGCTAGCTAGGCTATGTGTCTCCCCAATTCCCGGACCAGATCGGCTAGATACGCACCTCGTAGACAAATCTCACTGGTCGAAAGAGACAACTCCAGCTTCATCATTTTCCATCAGTGGAATGTCATCCTCACTTCTTGCAGTAATGCTAGCTGCCTTAAAGTTCCACCGTGCTACCACATTTTGAAGCTCTTTTTCATATCCACCCCCGTGTTTTGTATTTGATCTGTTATTGTTGCGAGTCTGTTTGCTCTAAACATCGAGTAGTCATCTGGATGATTTGTATTGTTGTAAGTAGTACTGCCATCCGTGTATCTTGCATATTCAAGACGTGCAGTGAGAAAATCCAAATTCTGCAAAAAAAAGTATTTTAAAGCTTAGGATTTTCAACTCAAAAAATTATGTTTTGTTTAGGAACATTTAAAAGAAGCAGGGCTAGGTTCCTGAGATCAAAACATCATTAAGCAGTGTCATAATTCTGTTTGGTATATTTAGAACAGATTAGAAATGAAAACTTAAGTTTGAACAAAAATTCAGTAAATGTGTAAGATCGAACCCAACCACGTTACAATACGTGTAACTTTTGTGGCATCAAAACTGTTGTCTGTCACATTTTCAAAAGTAGAGGAACCGATTTAGAGGACAGTATTTATTGCCTACCATAATAAGTTCCTTAAAACTGTGATTCAATTATCCTCTAAATGTGTAGAATATGATTCTAAAAACAGGCTCAGCCCAATCATTCTTTGTGGCTTCCTTACATTAGGCTTTTTTTTAATGCTTGTTCATTTTGCATTTTCCGTACTACCTAGTTCGATCATAATATACTACTATGAATGTATAAAGAGGCATTTTGAGAACAATAAAACTTCAGCAGCGAAAGAGGAGTCGGACGGGAAAATACTACTTAGGCCATAATTCAGCTCACACTGAACTTATTTTTGCGGAAAGGCCTAATTATGAAATAATTTATGAACACTGCTAGAAAAAATTCAAAATATTTTAGTGACCTAGGCTGCATGGTTCTTGCTAAAAACTTTCGTGGTGAAAAAAATTAGTTGTTCGAGCAGTACTCCCTGCATTAGGGCACTGAACAAAAGTTTCTTCATTCGAAAAGTGAAATTAATTTAAAAAATAAGTAAATTTTGTGGATTGGGAGTATCCTTAATTTTATCTAAATTAATCTTGAGCCAAAAAATAACTTTCCAAATCTGAATAGGTAATTACTTTTTTTGGATGGGTTAATAAGGCAATAATTTCCTTTCGAAGTGATTTTTTATCTTACGGATGGAATAATACCACCAAAGACAAGAAAATAAGGCACTGTCAATTAAAATTACTTAGTAATTTTACTAAATTTACAATTTATTTGAAACGTTCCACTCTGAAAACTGCGCTGCACCAGGAGTTGCCCAGCATTGTTTACGCATAAGCTAGAGAAGTCCGGCATCATAGATAGACTTCTATATTTTTCATTACTTAAAAATTAAAAACCAGTCTACCTGAAGGACGGAAGCAAGTCTTTCATCCGCGGTAACTTGAACCTGCTCAATTGAACGTACGCCAGCATAGCCACTATAACTTGGTACTCGTAAGAAATTAGCAGAGAGTTTCATAATTTTTCCTCTTAACTTAACTTAAAACCTACAATCTAGTCCTACTCCCCAGCTTGCAATAATTTGTCAATATCACCTCGTCGGTCCACTCGAATAAAAGTCTAAGGAGTAACAGGAAGATTGCATAGAGATGAGGCCTCTTCAGTGGCAATCGATGCTACTAGGAGTTGGTCCGTCGTTTGCTCGATGTTCCAATCACTGGCCTGAGACCGTAAACGTGCAGAGCGTTAAATACTGAAACAGCATAAAAAATCATAAGCAACTTGCAGTAAACGCAAAACCTATCGTCCCTTCATCCGAGTTGCTGAACATGGCACGAAGACTGAATTCTCATTATTCGGCGCATCGCCAGGAGCCATTATACTAGGAACAACGGAAACACCAACAACCTGCTCAGAAAATCAACTAATAAGTTTGCTGAGTTTAAGTATCGACGTCCTTCTTTCTTACTTTTTCCACTAAAAGGTATAAGGAAGAAACCTTGCAAACTTGTTAGGAATTAACCGGTTAACGGTTAATCTTATAACTATGTTAGCTGCGTTATTGATTCTGTTCTCAGTTTAAGAATTCTGACTGCTGAAATCATGTTCTCACTTTAGCCGATGGAATAGTGCCACAGCGCAATTACTACTGGTCCATCATAAGATTGAATAATTGTCTGTCTTGCGTTACTAGAGTTCACTTCTAGCAACGCAGTAATATATACTGTATGATTTGTGCTTAAATGTCTGTTTGTATTACAAAACTTTACTGACATTCTGCTATATTTCGGATGACTTTACTATTTTTCAATAATTTAATTTAGAACTCTGAAGTTATGAAATAGGCGTTAGTTGTACACCGTTCCGGGCTTGGTGTAGGGCCTGTTGCGGGCCTAGAGGGTTTGAACCTCAGTTTCTATATACCGCGCGCCACCACCATTACTCGTCTAAACCACAGAAACAAATAACTTTCATGGCAAATAGCTTTCGCAGCAAAGAGTTTTTGCAACGAGTAGTTTTTGCAACAAATAATTTTCACGACAAAAAACTTTTGGAGCAAAGGGTTTTCACAATGAGTAGTTTTTGCGATAAATAATTTTCCTGACAAATAACTATCGCAGCAAAGTTTTCCCAACAAAAAAACTTTCGCAACAGTAAGATTACAAATCAACGATACAACATGCAATCTTACAAACAACTCTTGGTGTGTGAAGCGTTTGACTTTTGATTTTAATATAGTAGGGAAGCATTAATCATCGTAACTCATTAGACAACATAGCTAAATACTGAAGACATACTTCTTGCTCTCATTTACCATTGGCAACTTCGGAAATAAAGCACAAATATATTATTTGACAGTGTAGTGGACTCAGGTAAAAACAGAGGATATTTTCATAATTCGCGTAGGGCGCTATGATTCAATAGCATACTCGATGGTTTATTTTCACATTTACTTTGAGAAAAGACCTAACTCTAGCGCTTCTTTGAAATGATTCTGAAAGATCTTTGATATTCTCGTTGTCATATGCAACGATGCAATCTTTGATATTCTCGTTGCCATATGCAACGATGCAATCTTTGATATTCTCGTTGTCATATGCAACGATGCAATCTTTGATATTCTCGTTGTCATATGCAACGATGCAATCTT
>JAULBW010002876.1:0-23566 GCA_032358265.1 Vaucheria bursata | reverse complement strand
TTTTGTATATAATTATGAAGTGCAAAGATCACTCTTCGCAACATCTTAAATATACAGATATCTATAAGTTTCTTCTTATGTGTTTGTTTAGTAATACTCGTTGCCGTTGAATAGCAACAGTACTTACATTGAGAGTGAGCTTTCAACTTTACGTTAATTCTGTGGAAAAGTGGCTCTTTAAAATTGATGCAGGTAATATTGAGGCCAGAAGTTATATACTTGTATACTGTACTATTTTTCACAGACTTAGTAAAGTGTAAGAACAATATTGTTGAATTGATAATGGAAAAAACAAACACTGCACATAGAAGTAAGAATTATTTTGAAATAAAGTGCAATGTAAAAAATTTATAGCATGAAATAAGTATTACAAAGCAAGCAAGAAAAAGTAAGCAATGAATGGTAGAGTAAAGAAAATCTTCCAAGAAGCAATAGCATAATGCAAAAAAGCGATAGTAAAAATCACTTCTCTTGTAATACTCATGCAAAGTAGCTGAGTATTGCATAGATCCATAAAAATAAAGTGATAATATAATCAAAGTTTTTATAATTATAATATAGAGCCAGCTCAGCTAGATAAAAAATCAGTAGAAATATTTGTAGATTGTCAAAGATATTGGTGATGAGAGTATGTATGAACATTATGTGGAATGATCTGTTGATATGAGATATTTTGTTTGACAAACAAAACTTCTCTAGAGGAGTTATTATTAGTGCAATGAGGCTTTTATTATGATTCAAGTCATCATATCACAATTAAGTTTCACTTTGGCATTATTGGCTATAATTGTTTAAGGCTGAAAAATTTGAATTAGATACTGCAAAAAGTGAGTTAATGACTACAGTGGGTAGGTTTAAAAGTAAGTCAGTTTAATTAGGCCATTGAAAAGAATTTATTATAGTTACTGTCAGCGTTGGTCATTAATTTCTTCTTATCCTGTTCAAACTCAATTGTTGAATGCTGCAAATTTTTAACAGCAAGACTAATTTTCTTAGGGTTTTTCTGATTTTGGTGTTGTTAAGATTGCTGCATCCAAATAAGTTTAAAGCCAGTTAGATATGTGTTAGGATTGCTGCATTCAAAATGAGGCTAAAAACGGTAAAATAGGACTTTTTAAAATGTGGCAAGTCATCACTAAACTTTAACAATATATATGGCAAGTCATCATGTAGTTTTAACTATTAAGTACATTGATAAAAAGATTCTCTTCTGATCACACAAGTTGTCTTAGCAGTCTGCATTTAAGTGTGGTAATATACTAAATACCATAGCTCCTGTCTTGTCTTGTCCTGTTATCTTGTTTTGTCTTAGTCCTGTCCAATTTTGGCAATTAATTACTGAGTTGTTTTGCTGAGTCTAACAGCTGTATCTTTTCATTTATGCTCCATATATGATGCAGAATACACATTACATGCTAGATTTATTAAATTGATAAATGTTGAAATACAACTCTCAATAAATTTACTAAATAAGCATATTTAAAATAAATATTTGCTTTTTTTCTTATTAATTTAGTCTATGCATTAATCTCTAGTTTTAAAGTCTCATTCAATCATATGACCAATATTTCATTATACAAATTAGTTTCAAACTATATTTCGTTGCATCAGAAAATAATACTTTTTATCATTTCAAATAATTTTTTGCCTAATATCTGTATAAAATCACAATTCTAGTGTATTTGACAACTCTTCTGAGGTGCTGGCTTGCTGTTATTCATGTACTTCAGATATATGGATGAGTAACTGAAACTACTGTAGCACTTACTTGTCATGACCATTTTGAAAGTGAAATGGCATGCAACTTGCTGGCAGCTATAATATAAAAACCTGCTGCCTAGCTTCAAGCAGTTAATGAGAGTAGTATATGCTCAAATGTTGTAAAGCAGTATTCTAATTGCAACAGCTTTTCATGTAGCAATTTGAGTTTATTGACAGCTGGTGTATATTAAGCTTAGCCATTTAAATTTTTCAATTAGAATGATGTTGGATTTTGGTCTACTGACTATAGAATTTGTTAAATTGTTTTTGTTGAGCTTTTTACCATCCAGAATTAATCTTAGGCACTGTTAAGATACATTTAATATATAATTCAGTTCGCTGTATTTTAAAAATAGTTTCTGATACAAATACAATTGTACCTTGTCTGATGGCTGAAAGAAACACTACAATATTAATGCTATGAATGCACAAAATATAAATTAGTTGGTATTAGAAATATTTGAGTGGCAACTAACGTTTGAAAATTTTTAGCAAATCATCAATTACACTGAACTTACATGGTTTTTGTCAAACACTTCTCTTCAATTTTTTCTCAAAAGGAATGTAACAATTATGAAATTTTTAAATTTAAATTTATTACAAATTTTATAACAACATTTTAAGTGTTGAAATATTTGCTTGATACTATAGCTGTATTTCAAAGAGTAATAAACTGTTCATTATTATAAAGTTCAAATTAGAAAATGATGACAAAAGCTACTTTATAAAATTTTATTATTTTTTATGAATCAGCTGCAAGCATTGATTTTTGGTTGGATGTTTTCAAAAAATTTTCCACCACAAGGCAAGCAATCTGTACAAATGCTCTAAATTTGCAGTGAACCCAAATGTGTGTCAAATGAAGAAGGAGTACATTCTGTATTTTGTACAGGAAATAAACTTTCCCAATATTATTCAAAGAAGTTTGCAGCATTCACAATATTTTTCTATACAAAAATCTGCACCAAAATTTCCAGTAGCATCTCCAATCTGTCTGGTTGACTCGTATTTCTGCAATTTTAAATGAAAACTTTGTCAACAACAAATCATTTTTTCAAACTCTAAATTACTTCACTACTTTACAAATGTGTTTGGAGCTGTGTAATTTTCCTACTGAAAGAATCCTTGTCCATACATGTTACTTGTTCATTTATTTGCCTGCTTGCTGCATAGATATTTTTATACAGTAGGTTATTTTTTTTCTTTATGATCATTATTTTGCTTACATTGTACGTATTACTTGTTTTTCTTGCCTTATCTGTCACTGTGTGAAACTGGTTTCAAACTTTTTACCTGAACTAACTGAAAAATTGGCCAACAAATTTCAATCAGAATGTTCAACTTTTAGGGAGATTATACATTTATTGCTCAATTGCAGCAATTTAATACCACTTGCCTGGAGTAACTCACACGATGGCTAGTCAGCTTTAATTACCAAACACTGGTGTAATTTTTTTCATTTTTTGTTATAAGATATAGGTGACAAAAGAAATGAGCAAGCTCCAGCATAATAAGCACTGTTAGGATATTTACTGCTCTAGTACCCGGATTTTACCCAATTTATATGTTACCCCGATTTGTACATCTTTTCATGAAAATGTTATTTTGTAACGTCTTTCGAGATCAACAATTTAATTTGTAATTTCGAAAGATATTTTGTGCAGCCCACAAGGTTACCCCTATGCGGCCTGCATAATATTGTTACATTTATAAATATTTCTTCACTCTTCTACAATATATCAATACGCGCTGTACGCTGGTTTTCCTGGCGCCGTCGCTGAGTCATTGTAGTTGTTGGTCATCTCCTCCAATCATTAATATACTTTGCTTGTGTTTTTTCTTTCTTTCTTTCTCTTGTTTTTTCTTTTCTTTCTTTCTATTCAATTTCTCAACAAGCACATCACTTTATTAGTGAGACTAAAAATTTAATATTATTAGCTGACAGCTGTATATGCTTTTTTTAGCTGTTTAAGCAAATAAAAGCACAGGAATCTTATAATTGAGTATCTGCCATTTTCTGTATCTAGTCTTTAAATATTGAATAGAAAGTAAACTTACAATTGGGACTAGTATTAATCAACAATATCATTCCTTTTTTCACTTGGAAGTCTAGATCAAATTTAAAAATTCAGTTTCAAAATAATAGGTAAAACAGTCAAACATAGAATAGTTTTTGAACTGCACATTGAAAAAATCTAGGTAAGAAGTGCAGTCACAAGCTAAAATACTTGTAAGTAATTTTTCCATTTCTTTTCAAAAGCCAACAAAAGCATTTAATTGTAAAGTAACTGCATTGGCTCAAAAGACTACTGCAGGTTTCAAAATTTTGCAAGCATTCTTTATTTAAGTAACAACGCCAATGACAAATGATGATTTAAAAAGTTGGATAAATGTCAAAAAAGTTTATGTCATTAAAAGTTTATTACCTGTACCAAATTCTTGTCACCACCTACATAAACTCTGTAGAATGTTCCATAGAATAACCAGTGGAAATTCTGCCATCTTGAAATGAATAATAAATGTTTTTCAGTGACTAAGAGCAACTTCACCTGCTTTTGCTGTCAGCTACAGATAGTAAATGTAATCTCATGAAACATCTACTTCTTCTGCTTCAGCCGTGTTGACCTTATCAATTGCACTCCTTCTTCTGAAAACCTCAGGCCTCTGCTGTACCCTGGCATGGCAGAAGAATAGATGTGGGATGTTGATAGCTGCTGATAATGGAGTTTTGCTGGTCCACAGCTTGGTGACCTTGTCTTGGTGTGTGCACCCTGCTTCTTGGTAGAACTTTCATTTTCCCCATTGAATGACCTTGTACTTGATATTTTCAAATGCAGGTGGCTGTAGCAGTTCCATGACCACTTAATTGTGCATGACCACTGTAAAGATGAAATTTTGCCCAGGATCAATTGCCACCATATGACCAGCAGATTCAAACAGCTTGCACATACACTCATTCTCCTTTTTCTCTATCAACTCCTAAGCAGTGCATTTGGGTCTTGACATGATCAGAGTGGCACTCAATCTATCTATCATCATAAACTCTTGAAATTTCTTGCGTCTGGAGTGCTCCATTTGCCTTGTATCAAAAATAGTAGTCCCATAAATCACATCTTTCAAGTTGTGCATCTGTCTCTAGACACTTGTGCTTGTACATTAGTGCTGCGTTGCAGATCTTTATGTCAATGTACCTCAGCTTCTTCTGTGGAAGGAGAGTGAATAGCTTGAACACTTTTTCATTCTTGTCATACAAGATTTGCTGCTGATTATGGGTTTTGAGATCTTGTAGCATGGCATAAAGGAAAGGCAGGTATGCCTGAGGCTGCTTCTTTATTTGGAGCAGAAGAGGGCACATACAGGCTCATACTTTGTTGCACAGGGACTGCATCCAGGGAAACTCAGCTGGAGCAATAGGGTACCATTCCTGCTGGAAGTGAGTACACCTTTCGACATGACCTGCCACCAAAATCAACCCTTCCATGATATCCTGTGTGAACACTTAAACCACACTTTCAATGATGTGTGATTTGTTATCTACAAAGTAGATTGTACCCACAATTTCCAAGTGCTGCTTGATCTTCAGGCAAAATTAATGGCCCATCCTACTGGTCAGAAAGAGTCTTGAGCGGGCCATAATGTTCTTCTGCACCTGCTAGGTAACTATCACAAGGATCTACATCATACACAACAGCTTTCCTGGGTCTTCATAACCTTTCAGGTGCAGCACCTGGTACTTTCTGAGAGTTTCTACAAGAACAGGGTTACAGTACTTGTGTATTTGAGATTTCTATCAGCATCACATTAAATTTTGAATATAAAGTGTATGCCATGTTTAATTAAAAGCAGTGTAAAGACAAGCATTCCAGCATTGTTTTTCTCCAAATTATAATTTTTTTAAAGATAACATTGCTTCAAAGATAATTGTAATTGATTTGGTCTTCTTACAAAGCTTGAGCACAAAGTGGTACTACAACATTGCATTGGTCAATTGATTGTAGAAATTCTTCAGTTGATAAATAGGTATAAAAGTTGAACTGTACAGTTGCTAATTTACTCCATTTTCATTGTATAGAGTTAAGTTTCAGTGAATAAACTTCTTCAGGTTTTTTAGTATATGATTTTCTTCAAAAACAGGTCATTTAAATAATTATACACTTCTTGAAATTACAGTTCATTTTGTGATGGGGTTCTATATTTAAAAATTATCTCTTTGTGATTTTGTGATCTTTGTAAGAGACATCCTTTCCATGAGTTTGCACCAAATTTGTACGAGCAATCAGGTTTCTCCAATAGAATGAATATTTTTGATTTAAAAATGTGCATACTGACATAGTATGGAAGTTTTCCATGCCACAGTTCATAACAAGCCATCATATCATTTGCTCATGCAGGTGAGGTATTTAAGATATCTACATTGTCAGAAAATCAGCCCTGTCCCAAGATATTAGGACCTGTACAGCCCCTAACTACTGGGAATTAATAGTTCAACAGTACAAAAATTTATTAATAGTACCAAGATCTCAGGTCTAGATCTTGATGCTTCCAAACACTATCTACTTAACTATGCATTTACTCACAAATCCTAAAACATATACCTGCTGCATAAGCTTTGGGCCATAAGTAGTCCAGTAGCTCTGATTCTCCTACAAGACAGCTGAGAATATTTGTGAGGATTCCTAAAGAACATTTTGCAACTCAGTTTTGTTGATGTGTGCATGGTGTGGAGAGTTCAAGTTGATTTTTTTGTTCTGCAAATTGAATTTGTAGATCATCCAAGAAGAATTCAACATTGTCTTTTCAAAGATAATGAATTATGAATTTTAGTCTTGGTTACATTCCTAATGAACTGCTTGATGATGTCCAGAACTTGTGGATTGGATTATATCACTGAGACAAATTAGTAATGGCTGTAATTGTCAATAAAACATAAAATGTAACAGATTCCTTCCAGTACATGTGAACTGATTTTTCCTCTTCTGTTCATATGAAAATAGATTCTGGTTTAATCAAGTTATTATTATTTCTTCTTTGATACCTTTTTTCTCTTTGACTTATAGGTGAGTAATATATCACAGTCTTAAATTTCTTCACTTGTAAAACCATTTCTGGTATTTAGATTGTTCTGGAGATGTTAAGGATATATGCCATTAAGGTATACAAGTAGACGTTCTGAATATTAAGCCAGTTTGGGAGGCAAAGAGAAATTGAACATAGCCAGTTTTCAATCAGATTAATTTTGAAGGTTATCAAATTGTTAGATCCAACTGTGAATGGTATTGGAGCAGATCCTTTACCATTCGACAAGTGATTATTTGTGGTTGGACAGTTTGTTTTTACAACCATTCTTCAACAATATGGACAAGAGACACCAGATTTGCCCTGGGACCTGTTAACAGGTGGGATTTACCCAAATCCAACAAATATGTGTTAGGAACTAACTTTATTAAGGGCTAGTTCTTATTTCTATGTAGCTACTGTATGATTTATTCATGTTTTGATTTTGGTTTCAGTTTGGCTTCAGTTTGATTTCAGTTCAGTTTCAATTTAGTTTCAATTTGGTTTCAGCTTGGCTTCAGTTTTTTTCAACTTGGTTTCAGTTTGATTTCAGTTTCAGTTCCAAGATACTTCAGAAACCTGAACCCTGTTCTTCATGCTACTATGATTTGTGTGTTACAAAAGTTATATCACTTTTAGCAACACATGTGGGTTAATATCAAATACTATTTTTGTGTTTATGCTATTTGTTGCGTTTGTATTTCTGTAACAGTGGTAAAGACTGATGTACGGTACAGGGCAGACAGCAATTGCAAAAAGGTTTAATAAAAATATAACAGTTTTATCACACTTATAAGAGTAAATAGAAAAACACAACTGAACAAATTGTCAGGACCAATGAATAATAGGTATGTATGATTTAAGACCAGAAAATACAAGGAACACTAATATTACAAATATACTATTGTCACTAATCTTTGCCTGTGTTGACAAGAATGAATCTTGTCAACATCCTACAACTTATTCTGCATGCATATAAGTTGAATTAGTTTGGACAGCCACAACTCCCTGAAGGAGTTGCTTACAATATATGATGAGACCTAATTGGATGACACGATGGAACATATTAAGTCCTGGCACAAATGAACACATTCTCTCCAGCATGTGCAGTATACCTTCTTGAAGTGCCCTTGAAACTGGCATTACAGTGAATCTTGCTGAATCTCATGGCCCACAAGTATATCCATAGTTTTCCTTTAAGAGGCAACTATTCTAAAGTTATTCAAAGTATCCTTTAGAATTATCCTCAGTTGAAGTAAAGTGGAGTAATCAAAGGATAAGCCAAAGAAAGCAAGATTATAATATTGATGACTATTCTAGAATAGTATCTGAGTAGTTGAAGGTAAAGATTGAGGTGTTATAACAGGAGATAAAGCAGGATTTATGTAACTGATGACATTCCAGAATAATATTCATCAAGTTGAAGAGAAATTGTAACACAAAACATGCATAGGTGGAAAGTAAGTGAAGAAATTTCCACAGAACCATAAAGAATATGACACATGGTAAGTTGTAGAGATGTAGAACAAAAGGGTCCACAATGGATTGTGACAAAGGTTTTGACATAAAGAGTTTTGTTAGGAATTAACTCCCTTAGGGATTAATTCTACTTATATTGCTGTGGTCAGTGTTCATTTATCACGTTCCAAGTAAATTGGCTGCACAGATTCTAGTAGGGTTTTATATTTTGTGTTGATGAAGTTAGCTCACATCTAAACACAATTAGTGCATGATAAGTACACATATTTCTGTCACAGTTTCCTGTGTTTTGTTGTTTCATGTTTCTAACAGGTTTGGTATTCAAGGCGCAATTAGGATAAAAGCCACCATTAGGTAAAAGAGGCAAAAATGAGAGAAGAGGTGTAGGCAAAAGTACAAGTGAGTATAGATGAACAATGATGAACATAGTCAAGCAGTTATGCAGTAATAACTGAAAGAGATAGCAGGACTGGCAAGTATCCTTACAATTCTCTAATTCTGCTTTATTGGTCTAGCCTTTAATTACTCTACGTTACTTCTGCCAAAGTTAATTTCAAGGAATACTCTAGTTAATTCTAGAATAACTACAAGCCTGCAAGTGAAAAAACTATGGGATTATTAATAGGCTAAAAGACTTAGCAAGATTCAGTAAGATTCACCAGAGAGTCAGCTTTAAGTGCACTTTAAGAGGGTATACTGTAGGAGCTAGTGGGAACATGTTTGCTACTTCAGTCTTACATTTTTAACTTTTCTCAAGATTTAAAAAACTGTTGTATATTGTTAAATATTTTTGTTTTGTTGCTTGCTTAACCTCTGCTACAAATTGGACTTTTCCTCATCTACTAAGCCTTATTGTCTACAGATAAGGTATTGTTACGGTTTAGGCCATAACTAACGCCTATTAAGACAATAATGGACAAGACACAACACACAGGAAAACAATATATATTATGCGTGAGTTGCGAAGAATGAACTTCTTTGCTACTTATTATATAACGACTCAATATAAACGAGTCGTTTCATATTGACTCAAACTAAACGACTCAACCTGCTATTTTACACAATCTTGGTCTTTACTTTGTATCCTTACAGGTATGTACTTCTACATTTTATTACTATATTGTTCTTCATTCATCCCAATACTATGGCACATATGTAGCTAGTTGCCACAAGTAGAACCATACCCCCAAAGAAAAAGATAAACACAGACATTATGTACTAGTAACAGCAGTATTTGATGCACCAAATAATCCTAAAAGTTATTACTATGTGCAATTCCACTTTATCTCTCAGCTTCTGTGTCTTGGCACACTGTCTGATTGTGTTGAAGCAGTATTCAACTGGATTGAGAACTGGCATGTATGAGGGTAGATAGTTCAGGTTAATTCCCTGTTCCTCTGTCAGTTCAGTGATGGTATTCATACCCTCATTGAGAAGCTTGTTTGTGGCTTTGTGTTAGGAATTAACTTCCTAAAGTACTAATTCCACTTGTAGCTGCGGTACAATTCAAAAAGATTTGCGCAACTATACGATTCAAGAGGATTTGTACAATTCTGATTTAAGGAGAGTCACATAAGTAGAAGTTTAAGGAGAGTCATACATTTTGAATAATCAGCATACATGTATTTTGTTGTGTTGATAGAATGTCCTCACTTCTATCAATGCAAATTACTGAATGCAACATATCTATGCTAATTATTGTCCGTTTATTTTTGCATTCTAACTATTGTGTTCCTAATACTTTGTGAATGACAGTATTGGCCAGCACAAGTATCACATTATCATCATCTAGTTCAGGATCACTTAAAATGTGATGAAACTTGATTGCTGTCATGCTTACTTCTGTAAAATGTCACACTACAACTGGATTGTCAATGTTGTTTCAATTGTAGAGCAGTATAAAATAGCACTGTCCATATATGCCCAGCCTCTGCTACAAGGTGCACCGTCCCCTGGGAATCCATACTTGACGTAGTACATAATTCATTGTAAAGGCTGCCTCATCAAGTGCATAAATGGTTCCTTCATGATTTTCCAGCTTTTCTTTGAAGTCTTCCACCTTTCTATCCTTGCACCCACTGTAAGAATATGTGGATTTCTGGTGTGCAACTTTGTCCTTGTCAAGCAGGTGCAAGATGGTCATTCTGCTGCATGCTAAGTAATATTTCTGGTCCAAATGAATTCAATTCTGATTGATTGTTATGATGATGTGTTCCCTGAGAAAAATTCACATATCGGAGGTGCTAATTCATCCTATTTGTACTCTACAGGTCTCCCTCTTGACAGTTCAACTCTAAAATCATTCTTTATTTTTTTGCCAGTGTTTTACAGTGCACTTACTGAGTTTCAAGACTTCCGCAATATCTCTAGTATTTCTACTTCTGTGTGATGTCACGCATTCTTCTATGATCATGTTTGTCCTGATATACGATGCTTGTTGCCACTTGGTGTAAATGGAGAAAAAAACAAGAAAAATCAAGAATAAGTATGCTGGGAACGTTTTTTCTGTAAAAAGGAATTGAGTGTAGTTCAAAAATTCTATTTTTCGAATTATTCTTTCATTCTTTCATGTAGGGGGTGATATCTATTTGGTAAAGGTAATAGAAGAAATTAGAATACAGGGCAAAAACTTTTTAACTACAGTGACAAATAATTTTTTGAATTATTGAAGTTTATTTTACTTCTCTTATAAGTGAAACGTTTCACCTATATCAAAATTGACGAAACTACTGCACACCTGGAAATATATCCCGGTTATACTGCATATCGTAGTTTCAAGTCGGATTCTTCATCCCGCCTTACTAGGCGATCACTATTTTGCGTTAATGTAGTTACTGATACGCATATCAATTGAGTTGATCGGGGAAAGCGTGTAATAATACATTCCGTCGTGGAATATATGATGGAGGCTGTAGAATCAATGAATTTTCCTAACGCTGAAATTTCCGCTGGCGTCCTTGTTCCTCCTTTTCCTCCTAATCCTCCGTTGGTTATCTTACAACAAGACGAGAACTGGTATTTGCCTGGTAGGGTAGTAGTCTCGAGTGACTGCCGAAAATGGGAAATTATCAGAGTATTAATGCCTTGCATTTATGGAGTTGTCGTTGTTGCTCGCGAATTCGAGCAATCCTTCGTGAACTTCGAGAATTTCAAGTCTTATCAGGCATTGAGAGAAATCTATACGAACGCATATATCTCTAATTTCCGAAGAGGGGTGGAGTTTAATAGAATGCTAAATGTTCCGAACGAATTCATCGATCAACGAACCTTACCGCCTTGTCATTATTTTGAAAAATTGTATGTTATTAAAATAATGTGCTTTGAGCGCATAAACGATCGAAATCAATTAGCAGAGGTTAGGAAACGATGCTGTGTTCACATAATATATCAATTCTATAAATCAGTATGGAAGTATTGATATATTATTACATAATGATGTATTGTTTTAAACAGAGTCCCATGACAGAGATATCTGCCTTGCAACATATTTCAAGATTAGGGGGACATCAGAATGTGATGACTATAACCGCAGCCATGCAGGATAATTTTGCTGTTAGTACTCTTTATCATTTTTTCGAATATCATTTTAGCAAATAATCATTTCTTTCATCCTGCTACATGTTCAGTTATTTTTCAATTGTGTTCAATATTTATTTTCTTTGGAAATGTAGTTTTGAGTGCATTTGTAGTTTTACAATTCTACAGGATTCCCTTTGAAAAAGTGTTTTTGCCTTGTACGCATTCTAATTCACTGTTTTGTGTTGCTTGCAGATTTATTTAGTTCTGCCATTTTTCTACGGCAGAGACTTGTTTGATTGCCGCATACCGGATTATAGAGCTGGAATGCCTGAAAATTTGGTAGTACATGGGAATTTTAACCCTTGTATTTTAACCTTGATTTTACCAAATCAACTTCCTGTGCTTTGTGTTGTATTATGCTTGAAATTTTGAAAATTTCATCATATTTGGCCTCGAAAAATATGGAATATTGTTTGTCACAGAATCTCAATTTTTCATGTATAAAATTCATTCAATAACTCGAAAAATAAGGTAAATATTGTTTTTACTGAATGTTTATGCATTCGTTTGTGGAAATATTTCTGAATAAAAAAAATTATTTTTGTAGAAAACTGCGCACACCACTATTTTCTTTATTTCATGCAAAACATTTGGAATATTATATGAATGTGAACACTCTTTAGCTTGTTAGATTTGATGATTTTATATCGAATTTTATAATATATGAAACATCAATTGACTTTAGAGTATTTATGTATTTTTTTTAGGAAATAGCATGTGAAAAATTAGATATAGTTAGTATTATTAAATTTTGAAACCTAACTATGATAATTTTACTGTATACACTCTATGTATTTGAAGCTTGAATAATAAAATACCACTTCACTAAAATCCAAATGCACCATAAACTGCTGATTTTTAAAAAAAATTTTTTTAAAGGTTGCGCCGATATGCTTGAAGATTGTCCAAGGATTAGATTATCTGTTGGGAGATGATGTTCGAGTTTGTCATAGGGACCTATCATTGGAAAATGTCCTTGTGGTATGTACGCTATATGAGTATATTTGATCCAATTTTTAGCGATGCGCTGTAGCATGGGCTAATATAACCAAGTTGAGGCTCATTCTTGGAGTCATTATATGCCTTGAAATCACTTTTTTACTCATACTGGTATAATGAAATTGTGGATTTGAGATGCTTCGTGTTTGAGTTTTAAGATATTTACAAGTGATCTACATCAACTACTAGTAAGGCAAGTAGTAACCTCTTCCAGACTCCAAAGGTAATCTACAGAATAAGCTGCCTGATAATGGATATTTGAATATTCTGAATTTCAGTTCAAATATAACTCGGGTTATATTTGAGGTAACATTGTCATTTCTTTCTAATCGTTCCAGAACCAGACTCTGTGGGTATCAAAAATATATTGATTACATGAAAATAAGAATAGTCGTACAATTGGGTTTGTTAAATGATAATAAGAGCTATTTAGGAGTAGGTCATTTTGAATGAACAGTTAGAATCAATTTCTCTATTTATTTAGAATTATTTTTCATTTATAGTAGATATTAAGGATTGCACAGTTTGATGGTCATGTTTCTTTTGGTATGCCAGCAACTAAATTAGTCTAGAATTGACTACTTTTGGTCATCTAGAAATCTGTTCAGCCAAAGATAAGATTTCATTGAAATTTCGCTAAGAGTGCTGAATAGACCACTGCATAAAATTTTTTAACCTTTCGAAAATCTATTCCGAAATTTAGCGTTTCATCAGAAAAAAGCTTACTGTTAGTGCAAAAGTCACTTTTCTCGCGTTCATATACTCTCTCATTAGCACTGATGCTTTTATTGATTTTAGAATCCTTCTTGTTTAGTGGCCTGCCCTGCAACATTCAAAGAGGCACCGAGCAGCTAGTCTCCACTGCCTTTCTTAATGTTATCTTACAGATGGCCGTGTGGCATATTCAATTTGATTGTATATTTATTTATCTCTAGGACAATAACTATGATGATATTGCTGTAATGGATTTTGGAATGGCAGTACATTTTTCCTCAGAAAATGCACTGATAAGAAACGATAGAAGGGTTGGGAAAATTTACTATATGAGTCCTGAAGTATACGCCGGAACCGATTTCAACCCTCGGTCTATTGATATATTTGCGCTTGGCGTTATGGTGTACGTTATGTTGACAGGGAGTTACCCTTTTGAAATTCCTGATCCAATGAATCGCAGTTTCCGTGCTATAGCTATTGAGCAGGTAAACATTCATGTACAGTTTTTTTACATTCGCAATAAAAATTAGCGATATTTCCCAATATATCTTTATGAAATCGTTTATAGTCGAGTAAAATTATCATTCTCTGATTAAAACGATATTTTATGTATTCAAATATTCTCGTTTTTCGGTTGATTTTATGAATAAAGCAATCCAATTTTCACATTTTTCAAATAAATGATATCTAAATTGAATTCAAATTTCAGATAATGCGGGTATAAATTCAATTCGAATGCTTTTTTTAAAGGAGGAGGTAATTATTTTCTCATACAAAATCATTGTATTTTTTTATTCCATTTTTCAGATGCTCGGCGAAAAGTTAAGATACAACTTCTCCGAAGAAGCTGTGGATTTCATGCAAAAATGCCTTCAGTACGATCCAAATCGCCGTGCCACGATTCAACAGTTGCTTCAACACCCTTGGCTAACATTGATTCATCCTGCAGAAAACGAATCAGATACTGGAGAAAGTGACTCGATTGGTACAGCAACTGGGTCAGATACCGAAGTGAGCGAACCAGATGCAGCAGCGATAGAATGAGTTAGTTTTTGTATTCTGTTTGAAAAGGGTTTATGTTAGTTATCGTCAGTGAAAGTGCTTTCGTGACTTTTTACTATTTAAACTCAATGATGAATCTTCACTGTTGTATGAACAACAAAGAAATTTCGGTGACTTTTTCTTTCTTCATTTGTCCTGTTCTGCTGTTTTCTACTTGAAAATCTTATTGGAGCCAATTTTCCTTCTTAACTTGCATTTGTTCTGGACAAATTTGTTCACATTTTTTGCAAATTTACTGCAGCTACAGATTATCTATGCATAATTATTTGCTAACTTCCACCAAAAAAAGAGGTGCAAGGTACTGTTTAATATAGCTGCCTTTTCCTTGTAGGTACGATCAATTGATTCCTGTGTCTAAATATGGAAATAAGTATTTACAACTTTTAAATGACTTAGTAAAGGAGGGTGGAATATGTTAAGAAGCTCAACTGTTCCTATTATTCCGAGTCGTTTGATAATCTATATGCATATATATATATGTATATATTTATAGTGTCTTCAATGAATATGAAGTTTTAATCTCTAGTAAGGTGTATGTAAAACATGCATCTTTAGATTAGCTTTACTTTAACCATCGAGTTTCGTGGGAAAAATAGTTTATCACTTCATATTTCAATATAATCTCCAAAAAAACTCAAACCCTTCAGATAGAGGAGAAAATTATGGTTTTTTGAGAACATCAGGGCAGAACAATCAACTGAGATGCAGAGTACTCATGTCCCTCGGAGATGAACTTTGAAAGCAGCTGTTCATACTCTGGACGCTTTTAATTATAATCATTTTAATCGGCAGATAAAATTTCTAAAATACGCACAAAGAATTTTTTACTATCGGTCATGAGAAAGTTTCTCCAATTCTTCTCAAGAATATGAAGCATTTCAGCATGTTGAGATTAATCTCAAACTCTGAGAAGTTTTTGTAATTTTTCATGTTGCTCTATAGAAAAGTACCAGCAACACTGATGTTAGCATTTCGAAATAATGCATCAGTGATGTGGATACTTTTTGATGTACAATGTGGTTTGATCAGTATCAAAAGGGAAATGATAATGGCAGTTTTAAGTTCTCAAACGATCATAATGCTTTTTTTTAATAAACAGTTACATCACTGAAAAGAGAAAAAATGCTCATGAATTTTGGCTACAATAGAGCTCCTTTGGTATAATTCCTGATTTAAGTTGCAGGCATGCAATAAATACCTTTGAAACACATCCTGAAGTTTTACATAGTTTTTTTTCCATTGCAATACAAAAGAAAAAAGGCAAATTCAGGAAAATATATCTGTTCTTTGAGTACTTGCCAAGACTAATGAATTGTATCAAGTGTAGGCCAGAAAACCAGAGCAATATAAACAGAGATATTGCACATTCAATACTATTTCAATTATCTTAGTTCATGTGTTGACGAGAGTGAATCTTGTCAACATTTTCAACCTATGCTCGCACATACAAACCAAATTAGATTGATATAAACACAACTCCCTGAAAGAATTGTAGATGAGTAAACATAATACATGGCAAAAACATATTAGATTCTGACAGTACTCAAATTACATCATCATGATAAACTTATCAGAAAGCAAGTAGGATAGATTTGAGAGATTAAGTTGACAAACAACAATAACACTCTCTCTTGGCCCCGCACAAGAATATGCATGACAAAAAGACAAGATGCCAAAATTAATCATAAAATAAAATGTCTGAATACATATATTTTTAATTTAAGACAGAATAATTGATAGATGAGAAAGAAAGACAGTGAAAAAAATGGATTGTTGCCCTTGATAGAGTGTGACACAAAAAATGATTGAGGCAACAATAAAGCAAAAGAAAGAAGAACAAATACTTTATGATATATATCATCATGATAAAAAAGTAACTGTCTTCTTCAAAATGCAGCACAAAAAAATAAGTGTGAACACTATGCAACAAAAAAGAGTTACAAAAAACATAAAGTGAAGGACCCGGAAAAATTTAGCAGGCACCCCCAATTCTTTAAATATCAAAAATGACATTATAAAGGGATTATATGGTAAGAATTACATTGTATAAAGATGACTTATGTGGATGGAGATGATAATTAACATAAAGCAAACTATCATACAGATTAGAATAGATAATAAAAGTGGTGCCTGAAAAAGAATAGATTGACAGAATTGTGTAGAACACAAAGGATGTAGTAGATTATAGAACTTTCAATGTGTTAAAAAAGAATTTGTTTGCATATAACTATTGGTACTACAGAGTACAAATGAATTTTGCAGCTCTTCATGTGCAGCACAATTTTTTGAAAACGTCTAATTGCACAAAAAGCTAGCCCAAACATTCTTTCTAATCAATCCAAAAAATCTTTACATTCATGAAACATTTTTATCAACATAATTACACGTGCAAAAGGCTTGGATGAGCACCACCTAAATAAATAATTTTGGTCAGTTCTATCATTCCTGGAACTTCACAGCTCACTAAGTTGCTAGAAAGTTACTATTTGTTGGATAAAAATATTTTTGATGGTTGAAGCTAAAAACATAGGCTAAAGTTTAATATTTAATGCAAATGACAAATTTAGGTTCAATGAGATAGGCATCATTAAATTTGGTTGTACATTTATATACTATCTACATTTTCTATTCCAGTGCCTGTTACTGTAATAAAGCAGTTATAATGAAGCTGCACTACTGATATCCAAAGAGTTGAAAGCTGTAAACTTACTTTTTCATCATATTTTGACATACTTGATATTACCTTTTGGGTATTTCAATGCAAAGTAGAAAAAATGCAATGTGCATTTGTCTTTTTTATTAAATTACAGAATCCTAAAAATCTCAATGCCAATGTAAAAGGATATATAATTTCAATAATTTCATGGGGTAAAACTGCAACAACATCACTTTGACAAAAGAATATTATGCATACATCGGAAAACAAATATTTCAAGAAGCAAGTCCATAGCCATTAAATGTCAAGAGTCAGAATTTACAAGTGCATGTGATTTTAATTTGAGCTATTTTTTCACATTGTAAATAAAGGGTAGAAATGCACATGCAAAAATTTCTAGTTTGAAGAACAGGCACTAAGTAAATCACTTTTTAAGTGTTTCTTCATGTAGTTCATTCCTATTATGAAAATAGCATTGAAAAACATGAAAAATGAATAGCTACAACAGCACATAAGCATAGTGCAAAAAAATAATTCGAAAAACAAATAATACTTTTATTGAATCAGTCTTGCATAATAATTTCATATGAAAGATTATAATTTTCTCAAACACATTTGTCAACCACAAACTATTTTGAAGATGAGAGCATTTGAGGCGGTTGCAACGAGTAATTCCTCCACTGTTACGGTTTAGTTTTGTTCTTCCCAACACTAATATCAAGACTGCAGTGATTGCTGGCCTATAGCCTAATTTTCAAAGTTATGTATGCCTACATTTAAAAACCACTCATGGTCAATAATCTCTTGGACTGTAGCTCTCTCATTAGGATTGTGATTCAAACACTTTTGCATCAAGTTGATGACTGCAGCAGATAGATTGAAGCCTTCCAGAATTTTATGAAGTTTCTAGAGTTGAAAAGAAATTAAAATGTATGATGGATGTAAATATACATAAATGTTAAAATGTTAAAAAGTACGTGGACAAAACCTTCTTAGTATTGAGTTATTTAGACAAAAACATATACTAAAATAGACCATGTTTATATTTGAAAATCAACATCAGCTTGTATTGAATAAAAAATGGATGTATTTTTTGTATTCATGACAAATTTTGAAAAGTTCTATCTTTCATATTCCTTTTTAAAATAAGAGTAAATTGTTCAAAGAGTTTTCATATTTTGACCATTTATTTGCTTAATTTATCTATATTATATGACAATTAATTCTTTTTAAATTCATGATTCTTCGGATCTAACTAATTAATTCAGTGGTCCTGACAAATTTGCTACATATGAAATGTACCGTGTTACATTAGCACTAATTTGCTATATGTGGAAAATTTCAGAACTAAATTTATCATAGCTAGCAATTACTCTATTGCTTTTTTATTTATACACTTTTACTAAAAAATTTCATAGGGAAGAATTGTTACGCCCAATTTTTACTGTGCTACTTTCTGCCTCTTTTTATTGTAATCTAAAGTTTGCTGAGAGTCAATTGGTTGTTTTCAAAGTTTGTCTTGTACAATTATTTCTTAAAACTTGCTTGCAAATAAGTTGATAGTTATTTAACTAGCCTGATCAATAGCAATTGCGCAATATTCTGGAATCCAAGAAAGAGGAAAAGAAAATGGAAAATTCCCTGTGAGAGCTTTATAGAGCATTATTCCAAATCTGAAGGAAGCAGCAAGTTCGGGATTAAAATTATTTCCGCTTAATATTTCGGGGCTGAGATAGCCTTGACTTTCAATCTGATTGGCATATTGTACTATCGTATTCCCATTTTCATCAGGTGCTGGCTGGAAAAAACTGGAACTAAAGTTAGCAATTAGTATACGATCTGTACCCACTTCCTAAAAAATGTAAAAATGAAAAAAAATTAAATTGTTATTAGTAAAAATCAGCAACCGTGATACATGCTTTATTATAGTTATCAAAGAAACAGGATACATTTCATTTCTTTTAGTGAATTAGTACCTTTAACAAATGAACAAAATAATCATATTGTGCCAAGTCCAGCTTCAAATTTAGGACAAAATAAACTTTGAATATGATAAACTTGGTTGGCAGTTTTGAAGAATTTGTCAATTACAAAATTTACTGTAAAAATTGCGATAATTTCATATGTAAGTGGTACCATGCATAATTTATATCAGTTTACTCTATGCAATATATGCAATGTACAACGTAACAAACTTAGTAGACTTTCATTTATTCAAATAACTGACATAGTATTGATTAGGTACATGAATCTTATTGATATGGTTCTTAAATTAAATAATGTATAGTGCATATTCTTGGCACTGTACGTATATGCATGCATGTGCGTATGCAAAATAATTTCATATCTAATAGCACATTTGTTAAACATATTACATGTACATTGTTGTAAAATGCTAATGTTTGATATTTATCTAAATTAGAATAAATATGAAAATCAACTTAATACATAAATTTTATAATAAGTGCTTTTTAAATGAAATATGAGACATCCATTTTCAAGTTGTACGTATATATAAAAGTTGTTACTTACCCAAACAAAATTTTCGAGTGAAGAATCTAAGTTACAAATCCAAACGTCTGGCCTTTGAAAGAACTCCAGTACGCGAGCAATTTGAAGGAACAAGAAACAAGCCTAGCCATAAAAAATCATTCAATGTAGTTGCTCTGTATACGTTTGAAATAAATTGCGACCTTTCAACTTAAAACTTACGCACAAATTTCTCGTTTGTGAAAGATGTATTGAAAGGAAATAAGCTGATGTCAAAAAATTGTATAATGCCTGAAATTAAAAAAAAAGTTGGATTTTTTAAAATAAAGTACATAGCAATCCACATTAGTAGTATAACATTTCCATGCACTAAACCAGACATATGTGCATACATGTAAATGCATACCAAATTTTCAAGAAGAGGCAGCTCCATCCACTCACGGTCGGCGAAATATGGCTTTATTAAATATATCTGTAAGATATTAAAAAAAGACTATCAGTGAGTCGAATATGTGGAACAGGGATGTCAATGTACTCCAGCAAAAGGAGATCAATCGAGTGCAAAGCTATCAAATAATAGATTATGTCCTTTAGTAGAAAATTGATCTGTAGAATACAAACTGCATTTATGTTTAAAATAGGGAATTTTTCCTTTCATTTCATTTAGATTTTCTAAGAATCAAAACTAACCGCTAGGGAGTCTTCAAATGCACCTAAACAGCTTAAAACATTCCGGTGGCCTCCAC
Organism: Vaucheria bursata; assembly: GCA_032358265.1. Taxonomy (NCBI): domain Eukaryota; class Xanthophyceae; order Vaucheriales; family Vaucheriaceae; genus Vaucheria; species Vaucheria bursata. The sequence continues at coordinate 3,025 of JAULBW010002876.1, read as the reverse complement.
GATTAGAACAATGCTGCATTACGGTAATTTCTGAATAAACAGACTTTAGAGAGCAGTAATAAGTATAAGCAAATTTATTTATAAATTGCGAAAAATTTAATGGCAATATTTAGTTTCTTAGAACATCCATCAAACAAAAACGACGAGCAAAATCAGAGCGCAGCTTGATATAATATTTTGAACCTATAAGAAGAATTTCATAAAAGCGAATTAAATATGTACGGGAGAAGCAAAGATTGGTTAGCTATTAGTACCTCTGTAGTCTGAGGAGAGACACTGAATAGTTCACGAATCATGATCTTGATGACGAATGCATTAGCAACATCTTGTTCGATAATATGCATAGCTTCTGCGCTGATGGTTAAAGAATCTACCTTACAAGCAATTACTTCAACTCCAATTTGAAGTTGCTTAGTGACTCTACAAATTTTAAATATCATCCCATTATCGCAGACGATGCACACTCCAGTAAAGACCCCATCAGGGTCATTAATCATTTCCAAGATTGAATACGTAATTATTCCGTATAGAAAACATCGCCCGATGATAGCACCTTGCTGCTGACGGTTAGACATACCTTTTTTCTGGAAAATCAGCGTCTTTTTGGCTGGAAAATCTGCGCTTTTTTTACAAGATTTAAGTTCATAGTCTTCTTTGTATTATGAAATGGATTGGGAGAGAGGAAAAAGAAAGGACTAATATTGGTAAAGAATATTCTGAGAAATATCTAATTATAGTACGTAATAATATCAGCGAATTTAATTATTCTTTTGAATATAATTCATGCAACGTCATATTATTCGAAATTTAAGTGCTAAATAAGATTTGACAAGTGTCGTTGCCCGTGCAGCATTAATACACGGTGCAACAATTAAAAGAAGCAGGATAAACATGATAGGCGTATGGTAATATTACTTAGAAACATTTCTTTTGAAACAAAATTTACTCCGAATGAAATAAAGCAGCCAATTTTACAAAATGCTCCAAATTAGGAATTTGGAACAAGAAGTCCAATTAGAACAGGGGAAATATCACAAATTTATTGCAGAACCTTACCCGATTTATAAATATGATCACAGATTAGGCCAGGTAAGTTTAATAATTTGTGATCATATTAGTTTGATTTAATCATCCATTGGTCAAATTAGGTCAACTTGATTTGATAGCAATTTATTTATTCAAGAGCCAGATGAGGGCAGTTGGGCTGATAGATTATGTCAAATAAGTATTGAATATCTTATCATTCCCATGTAATTTTCTTGTTTTATTTCTATTCTTATATTTTCTTCGATAAAATGAAGAATTGCCATTTCAAAACTATAAACTCAATTATTGGAGTAACGATGTAGTTTAAATTAATTCTCTGTATTGAGTCCCACGTGTTTCTACTTCTTCAAATTATATATGTTACTCTAACACTGAGATTTTATAGAATACCACAGTATAGATGCATTCAAGTAACCAAAGTTGAGAAAATTCCATAGGTCAGTTCAGGTAAAATCAAGTCCAATCACTATAATTTACAAGAAAACGAATCAAAGTAGATCGATTTATTTGTACTAATATATTTTTGGCCCAAAACCAGCTTCAGAACTTGTAATCAAAATCCATGTCCAATAAATATATTCTATTTGATCAACAGATCAGTTCCTAACCGTTGACAATACTTAGCGGGAGTTACGGGTCAGATCAGATACAAAATTTACGGAAGACTGGAAAAGTCACTTGTGCCTAGGTAGACTTTTCCACCGATATTTAGAGCACAAACAAAAAAAATATTTGTATAAATTCATAAAAGCATAATACTGCAGACCACATACTTCATGAATAGAAACTCGGAAAACTGGTTACAGATGTATGCATTGCAAAGTGTAGCTGTAAAAAATACGAATGATCGTTAGTAACTTAAACTGCATAGCTCATTTTCAGATGTATATCAAATTTTCATTCTAGGTGATGAATATTTTTATCCAATTTAAAAAATATGAGAAATATGTTTCAAAATTCTTGTTTTACGTGAAAAGCAATCCAAGATCACTTACGATGGATGCATAAACAGACCGTTATATTGGAGAATAAACGCGCTTGTAATTATGCGGGGTGCGCTTTATTTCTGAAAAGAAAACAATCGGCTAAGACTGACTTGCACTTCAACTTGATACTAAAATTCAATTTACCTACACATCTGGAAAAATTACGCAATATAACAATTTCTAAAAGGAAAAATAATTGAGAAATAAATGGAATGGGCGAGTTCTAATAACTCAATGATTCTTTAAACGGAGACAATTCTAATCATTGAACGCGACCTACACAGCAAGCGCATAATGTCAGTAGATGATTGAGTAAAGTTCTCGTAAAAAAGAAAATTTAATGCTTTGCAAGTATTTTTGATCTATCTAGTGAGCAACGACAACTCCAGGATTCATCGAGATCACTCCGGCATTTTTCTTTGCTCAACTTCGAACCTGATCAGATGGGCCATATTCTGGATCTAAGAGTACATGGCTCAATGCTTACGTAATGCTGTCGATAATTAGCCATAACAGCTGGAACGGAAATATTCTTGGTCAAGTGAAATGTTCGATAATTATAGGGCAGAAAACCCATGAATACTAGTCGAAAAATTTTCCGGAAAGTTCTAGGAAAAATTATCAAAAATTTTTCTTCGGAAGTTTTGAATTAATTTTAGCCATCCATTCGTTTAGCCTCAAAATCATCCTAGCAAAAAGACTTTTTACTCGTCAGTTATAATTAATTATTTTGCTAACATATGGAAATAATATAATACTTCTCAAATGGAATAAAATTATCATGACAATAGTTTACTACATTGTCAAAATATATATATATGTTTGTTGACCAAACTTGCATTATAAAAAATGGTATTTGGGTAATATATTATTTTTTCTGTAATATTCATGTTCCTGGGTTAAAAGATCAATCACATATTGTCAGGATCTAATATGTTCCGCCGTGTCTTTTGTATTATTGTATACGATTCTTTCAAGGAGTTGTAATGGTA
>JAULBW010002875.1:0-132600 GCA_032358265.1 Vaucheria bursata | reverse complement strand
CTAGTCATCAAGTTCAAGCTGGTCATCAATTATTCTTTTATATATTTCATCTTCCTGTTTTCTTGTCATTAGTGGAACCACACAAACATATACACATAAGTCAATAAACTTGTATTTCATTATTTCTCTTGTTCCTTCTATTGCAGTAATCCATCTTCCTTGTTCCAATCTTGTTTCTTGACCCTTTTCCCTTTCTTAACAAGTCTTGACAACAGCCTTCTACACAGAGTACTACCAAATAATCATACTTGATACACTGAACTATCAGCCCTTGAACATAGTTCTGGACTACATGGCAACTAATACTATAACAATGTGTGGAATAACATCAAACTGAGTACATAGAAAAGTTTGCAAACATGTCACTCCAAAAGTAGGAATGGATCAAGGATGTCAATATTGAGGAGCACATGACTGAACAAAACAAAGAGCTTATCAGCGCCCTCTGCTGCAAGCTGCAAAAGGAAAAAAAAATGCTATCCTGAGTATGAACAGCCCCAGCATATTTGACCTACAGTATGATGCTTGGATCAATGCTGTCAGGATCTAATATGTATTTGTCATATGATTTATCTTAGAATCATGATTCATTTATATATTTTAGTTCATGTAGAATTCCTTCAAGGAGTTGTATTTATGGTTTGATCTAATTTGTCTTGTATGCATGTAGAATAAGTGTTACAAACCGGCTTGACCGGTCATCTACAATACCAACCAACAACTCTGATCCAACCAAATGATTTGATTCAATTTGGATTTATGTATCACAAATTTTTCATTACAACTCTCACTAATTGTTTTCACACTGCGAAGTTCACTCATTGCAGTGCATGTATTGATTTTAACGATATACTTTGTATTCAATACGTCATGTCATTTCTTGCATTTGGGTTACACCTCAGTTAGATTATTACAATAAGTTTTAAGGTGATGACAAGATTTATTCTTGTAAACACATCAGACAAGGCTGATATAATTGTGTTATTTGTGTAATATTTTGTACTCCTTGTTTTTACTCTTGCTTCCTGGATTATGCTTTTGCAATGATTAGTTAGTCTTAACAGATGCCAAATGTGTAGAAATCATGCCACAGCGCATTTAGCATGAGAACAGCATCTACAGCAACAATTCAATGCCACTCTTAGGAACATCTCCCATGCATGGTCTTTATGATGAAAGTCTGTGAAATATGGGGCCATACTATCAGCATTGCTTTCTTTCTTGGAAGCAAGCTCATTCCAAAGCATTCCCGTTTTAATACCACTTCTTTGGTGTACCTTTTTTTACTTACCATAATGGCAAGAGAGCAAGCTATGCAGCAGGTGGTAATTTTAGGAAGAAGCAGTCTGACATGTGGGGACTGTTCTTCAGAACAAATAAAATATACTGCCATGGATCAAGGACAACCATAACTTTACATTTCATCACATGATTGAGGCCAATTATATGAACTATAATATCAAACTGGTCTAGAAAGATAAGGGTAGATGTGATTGTGAAAAGGTCCAAAGCTAAGAAAGGTAGAGGAGAGCAGTATAGTGATGAGCTCAACTGCACTGAGCATGCCCAGATTTTCACCAAAAAGCTGGTGAGAATTGACCCAAGTATTGGGGACCTCATTTACTGTGTGGACAGCAAACAGCTTGGTCAAACGAAGTTCCATTACACCCAGGAAATGATGCGCAAGGAGACAAAATACAAGTAATGCTGCAATCTGCTGCAGGAACTAAAGAAGGGAGAGGCGAATTGTTGTTGCATGATCAACAGAAAGGCAGATATGAGTATGTACAACAGAAAAGCTCTCTCAATTCAGTCCTTCAAGGAGTATGTCAAGCAGAAAAATCCTCATGAACAGCCACCTGGTGCCATTCTAAAACAGCCACCTGTTCCGGAAGCTGAAACTGGGGAGCTACTGCAGGAGACAGATTACTGAAGTGCGCATGCTCAGGAGGTTTGAGAGCATATTCGGAAGCCAGAAGAAGCAATGATATGCATAGGAGATTAGGAGCAGAAGCAGCATTGCAAATTTGAAAGAACCGGTGGAAGGGGAAGGAGTTTTGTACATTATTTCACAAGGTAAGATGCAAGGTGTATTTAGTGGACAAGTTTCACATCAGCTGCAAATGTAGTGTCTATGAGAGTGAGCAGGGTGTGTGCTCCACCTTTGGAGAGTATGAAAATCCAAATCTGTGCAGGGAAGGGCATATTCTGTGTCATTATCTTGTGAAGTGTAATACTTGCTTGATGGTATGGAACTGGGATACGAATACTTCAAGTAGCATTTGGAAGATCGCGAAAAGAACCATGCTCGGTTTGGCCAGGCCAGCATATCTTCAGAGAGATCTAAGCTCATTCAATAATACTACATTGGCAGTTACAAACCCATAGTTTACAGAAGAAGAAAAGCCTTGACTGTCGCGGGTTTATAATGTTCAATTTTGAAGTTAACATTTTAAATCTTCACTATAAATGCATTATATATGCTTATAATCTTAAACGGAAAAATTTTCGTTGCAAATACCGTGGGAAGATTTAAAAATTAGAATCTCCACGAAATATCATTTGATCTGCAACTCAACTTTAAAAAGATTTGACATTGCTCATTGGCAGAATATTCACTTGAAGTATACAACGAATATGCTTCGATCATTACTTGGTAGAGGAATAATAAAACCAACTCATATTTCTTTGAAAATGAGTGCCTATCATGCGTCAATTGCGGCAAAAAGAATTGAAAGCGATGCTTTTGGTCCTATTGAGGTGACACCATTGCTTAAAAAACTGTCGCTTCTCTTACCAGGTTTTATTTAATTTTTTATTTGATATCCGCATTCTTAAATATATTTGCATAGGTCGACTCTTCATCTTATTGGGGCGCTCAAACTCAGCGTTCACTTCAAAACTTTCCCATCGGTGGGCCTGAGTCTAAAATGCCGTTGGAGCTTATAAAAGGTTTTATTTCTCTAACCTAGTTCAAGTAATCTGTTCTAAATCATGGCCTGATAAACTGCTCGAAAACTATATTCGAAAAGCTAAAATTAACCACAGCTAAATCTCATTGACGTGATGATTGAATTAGGGTTTGGTGTATTAAAGAAATGTGCTGCGATGTACAATATGGAGAAGGGAAAGCTTAATGAAAATATTGGAACAGCAATCGTCACTGCGTGTGATGAGGTTCTGGCTGGAAAATTTGATAGTCAGTTTCCGCTGGTTATTTTCCAGACTGGGTCTGGCACACAAACTAATATGAACGTGAACGAGGTAAGATTTTTCTCTCATTGCAGAAGCTCAAAATGAATGCCCCTTTTTAGAAGAAATTTTATAATAAGCTAGAAAACTACAATGTTTTCAGCTCTATTTGGTTCTGATAGTATCTTACAAAGTTGATAAATGAATCATTGTGAAGCCATATGAGCTCTTAAAATGTGGAAATGACAGGCTTAAATTCCTTTGAGTCTGTAGCTCAATGTATTCGAGAACGCTACATAAATCTTTTTGAGAAGAATTCAAAATTAATTATGTGAACAATCATAATTCTATTACAAAAAAGAGACAAATGGCCAAAATACTGCAAAGGAAAACAAAATTCATTACAAGAAATTTAGTGTGAGTTGCAATTTGAATTATTTCATTCGTTTCCTCCTTTCAATCGCCAAAATATTTTTTGCCATACTAAAATTTATGAGTCCAAAGATTAGTAACTAGAAAAAGTGAAACAGTAAGTACCATGATTAAAACATTTTCTAAAATAGGTCTATTACATGTATGCATTTTACATAAGTAGATAAATGCTTATTTCATAAGTTTATATTTAAGAGAGCAGGCAATTTAAAACTGTCTTGCAGCATAATTAGATAATAAAATCTCTGCATAAGTTACATTAAAACTAGTTATTACTCTTCTTGAAAACCAATTGAATTTAAATTTTACAAAAATGCAACAAATGAACATCCTGATATATGAAATGATGTTTTTCTGCTTATATCATTCAAATCCAACTTTAAAATTCAAATTTTGCTGGAAATAAATGTAATGTCTTGATGACTTCAGGAGTAATGGAAAAGAATTTATTTAGGACAAAAAAATTGAAAATATTGCCAATTTTAAGTTCTTCATGGAAAACTTTCTTCGTGAACGTAATGTGCTCAGGTGACCATATTATATATAAAAACAGAAATCACATACAATTATTAGATATTTTAATATGTATAGTTCTGCTCTAAGTTCAATTTTATTGTGTTGTAGGTTATCAGTAACCGGGCTATTGAAATTTTAGGGGGAGAATTGGGCAGCAAGTCACCGGTTCATCCCAATGACCACGTGAACATGGGCCAGAGTTCTAACGATTCTTTCCCAACTGCCATGCATATTGCTGCTGTAACGCAAGCACTAAAAGTGACTTTACCAGGCCTCAAACATCTGCATGCAGCTCTTAATGCAAAGGCGATAGAATTTAAAGATATCATCAAAATTGGTAGAACTCATACACAGGTATTGCGAAAGTTTGATGTAATTTTTATGAAGAGGGCTATGTAGGAATAAGCAAGTTTTCATTTGACTTTACGTTTTTATGTTGTGATACTATTTATTTTCTAAGTTAAGCATCTTTGAGGTAATTCAAAGATGTATAATTTTGATTAATTTTTAATGTTTGGCTTCAAATTTAAGATTGGCTTGTGCATTATGTAAAAAGCATTGGAGTAAAAAGTGAATATGTCTAAATTTTTATTTTTATAATCGTTACTGTGACATTGGTCTACTTCAATACTTGCATTTGCTGGATAAATATTCATATATGTGTACAAATGTATATGAAAAGGTCATAGTAATTTCTGATTGCATATATGCGAATATTTTTTGTCTATTTGATCTAAATAGGATGCCACTCCTCTAACTCTTGGACAAGAATTTAGTGGCTATGCCCAGCAGATAGCATACGGCGTTAAGAGGTAATTTATTATCACTGCTGTTGTTAAGGCTACTAATAAATAAATAACAAAATTATTTAGATGTCTGCCTTAGCTACAGAGTTATGACTCAAACGAAAGGTCAAAATTATGGAAATACACAAGAAACTATTATTTTTAATTAATATATACTAAATTTAGTCTGACCTTTCATTTGATGAAATTCCAGGGTCATGGTAGAAAAGTTAAACTTATTCGGTTAAAGTCTGTTATGTTTTCGTTTCAGTAAAAGAATTGTTATTCTTTTTGAAGATGCAATATTTCATATGCAATTTGATATGCACTGATACGCAGACAGAATTCGTTGATTTAAAAGTTTGTACGTTGTATCGGTTGCTAATTTATAAAATAATCGGTATTCATTTATTATGAGCTTCTTGATTAATTACTATGCCTTATTTTTTCATATGGAGTAAGTCTGGTTTAGGCTTCTAGCACAGTATTGTTTGCTTCAGTTTTGCAAAGTTGTCTTTATTTTGTCCTTACTCCATGAAAATCTTATTTATTTGCATATATATATATTTTTAAAAACTAGACAGTCACTAGTGCTACTGGTGATTATCATATTATAATTATTACTGGTAACCATTAATTTTGAATGTAAAACAGTACCAAAATCGTATTATGATATAAATGTTGGCCCGTATTGTAGACCCACATTTGTAAAATACCAATGATGTGTTGAGCGCAATTAGAAAAATTAATTCATCCAATCAATTAGGATATTAGTTTCTGTCAAGTAACAGACATTTCGAACCATAGTAAAAATCTCTTGACATTCTGACTGATGACGTAAAAGTTCTGACGATAAAAACATGCTGATTTGTTGACTTTAGAATTTGGAGTCATACTATTTGAATAAAAAACGTTGTTTTATTGGAAGTTTTATTTTATTGAAAGCACAGCTATTAGTTTAACTTTAAATTCATTTATTAGAATACAACGATTTGAATCTTATATCTATAATCAATGTATTTCACTTTCGTAAAATAACAAGGCTACCATATAAATATAAAAAGGAAATTCATAAACTCATTTAAAATAAACAGCATTTTATTGACATCTTTTCTGTAAATGATCTTCTGTTTTTTCTCTAATAATTTTTTACTTAAATTTTTAGAGTGGAGAACGCTTTGCCTGCATTATATAGACTTGCTCTAGGCGGTACAGCAGTGGGTACAGGTCAGATTTCATTACTGTTCATTCGAATAAAAGCGTTGCTGCGAATACTATCTATGTTCATCTTAATTAGTGTTTCGTCCTACATTGTTTCTGCGTATAATTTTGGTAGATTCTCATTTACCTTGCCATTTATATTAGGACTCACTACTACTGAAGGATACGATGTTGAGATCGCTAACCTAATTGCAAAGGAAACTGGGTATCCTTTTGAAACTGCTCCCAATAAGTTCGAGGCCTTAGCTGGACACGATTCTATTATTGAAATGAGTGGGGCGTTGAATACTATTGCTGCCTCTCTTATGAAAATTGGCAATGATATTAGGTGAAATTTTTAAAATAACACAGTTGATATTCCATAAATCGATGCTCCACAAAATGGTGCATATTTACCAGATTGGTCGAAAATTTTTAAAACTTCCATATCGCTCCCTGAAAAATAGCTCCTAATTGCGCCGAAACTTCAAGTGCTAATGGAAACACTTTTTTAGCATTATTTCTATTTTTCGAAGATAATGATTTTTATAAGATTTTCTGCTCTATTGATGTTACTTTACGCAAATGTGATTATCAAATTATATGCCTTTTTATTTTCCAGTCTTATTCGAATTTCCCATGACTTCAACGTGTGTCAGCTAATCAATATTTTAGCTATTCAAATTGCGACTCCACTTATTTCTCCAATCGAGTACTCTACAGAATACACCCCATATACGATTCTTTTTTCATATGATCTCAATCTCAACCGATACTATCACCTACAACTTATCGAACTATGTCATAACACAACATTATCATATGGTAAACACTGCTTATTTGTATCAATAAAAATTGAAAATAGTTTAACAGTTTTAAACTGCTGCAGAAGCAAAAGAATATTGTAGTATTTTTGAGCGGATAATCTAGAATCGCTAGATATTTTCCAAAATTTTTTAAAATTGTTTATGTTGGATTGAAATTTTTGAAACAGACTCCTGGGTTCGGGTCCTCGATGTGGTCTAGGCGAACTTTCTCTTCCAGAGAATGAACCTGGTAGTAGTATCATGCCTGGAAAGGTCAACCCAACCCAATGTGAAGCGATCACAATGGTCGCGGCACAGGTTATGGGAAACAATGTGACTATAACTGTCAGTGGAAGTCATGGGCACTTCGAACTCAATGTTTTCAAGGTGATTCAAAATTGCTCTAATTAGCTTAGAAACACATTCAATTTTTAAAATGTACTTAGCTCATTGTTAACTCAATGTATTTCTACAGTGCTAAGATAATACTTGTTATACCTAGTTTCCATGTATACTGGTATCTATTGAAGCACTTTTGTATATAATCCAGTAAACTTGCTGCCATTTACAAGGCAGTTACAGAATATGTTTCTTAGTCTACAGAGTTGGGCATGTTGATGCATGTATTTCAAATTCTTAAATGTGTTATCTTTTTTCTCTGCTATTTCTCCATCTCTGTTCCTTTCATCGATTATTTGCTATAATACTTTAAGCATACTCAACGGTACATTTTCATTCGACTTTTAAGAAATCAACCTTCTAACAGTTTGGCAAATATGTAAACCCTTACAAGATATATTATGAAACTCATTTTCTGTGTTGCTTGAAAAACCGTAGGCTAATCTTTTATTTCATATACCTTGACTTAGTCAGTGCATGGTTATTATTTTTCATCGTACGGCAATATGTTGGGGGAGGGAGGAGGTGTCGCTTTAATTTCCAATCACATCATGCGATTGAAAATAATAGAATTGTACGATTGAATCTTTAAGTGAAACAAATGCTCATATTATAGAATATACGATCTTGTTTGATGATTTCAAATAACTTTGGCACTTTGGCTTGTGGGGGGTTCATATTCAACATGCTGACAAAATTTTATGATGTCAATAGTATAAATTACTATCAAAATTGTAGCTTATCAGTTAAGATAAAGAGATTGATTTTGCTGTTATTGGGCCAATGCTTAGTTCCCTGAAAATGGATGCATTTATGTAGATAGAGAGTGATGGCTTGTTGTACTTCCGGTTTGACTTTCTGTATACGGCAAGCTTTTCTATTCTGTTTTAAGGTCGTTTGTTTTTTATGCAGCCTGTGATGGCAGCTAATCTTCTATCCTCTCTACGTCTGATTGGGGATAGTGCCACATGTTTTGCAGACAACTGCATTGTCGGTATAATTGCAAACACAGACCGAATAACTGAGCTCATGCAGAATAGTCTTATGTTAGTAACTGCACTGAATCCTCATATTGGATATGATAAAGCATCCAAAGTCGCAAAGAAGGCACATAAAGAGGGGACAACCTTAAAGAAAGCGGCCATTGAGCTAGGGTACTTAACTTCCGATCAGTTTGACCAATGGGTGCGTCCAGAAAATATGATTGGTCCATCTCCAAAAAAGTAGCGAAAAGGTCCTGATGCTTTATTTCGTTCCAATTTTGAGTTATTGTGCAATGCATTCATATTTTGTCTTGCTCCTTACGCAACACTTTTTTCTTTCAAGTTTTGTATCATGATTCATCTGTTTTTATCAATTTAAATTTAGTTGTTGATTTAAAGTCATGTGCATCTATACACATATATCCCCGAACCGAATAGAAATCTATTAATTTAATTTAAAGAATAACAATATTTTTCGAAATTATTATACCGCATGTTCTGGATCAATGACAACCTTAAGAAAAAGTAAATAATTTTTTGTAAAATCACTATAAAAAATGTAACCATCCTGATAACAGCATATCCAAGTTTCGGAAATTGGGCAAAAAAGCCTATTCTGTCAGGAAAAGCTGTTAATGACCTGGATCGATTCAATTCGTGCTTGAAATTTAGCACTATGCTGCCAATCATGGGGTTGTGCCATTCGAATTGAGTATGAAATGATGGAAATTTGAAATTCTTATGACTGACAAGTGAGAATATATACATTTGTTTGAATCTAAATTTTGTGTCTCAGTTTAAAACAATAGTCTAACTTAAAGTACCAAAAAATTCAAACATTCCGATAATCACAACATACTTGTGATGCTTTCGTTGCTATTATGATTTTGCATAGTTTCATGATACATTAAATTTTCAACAGAAAAAATTTGATGCTCCAGTCAATATATTCCAATTAGCAGTGAAAAAATATCAAAATATAGTATTGTAACTTTCAAAATAAGATAACGTTGAGACCATTCAATATTTTTGTACTGGAGCGAACATTCCAATGCACAGTTTGATTCTAGTCATTACGAGTTGATTCAATGTGATATGGCAAAATCATAATATTGATAAGCAATGATATAGTTGCTATAAATAAAATTTGTAATGAATTATTTAGCATATCACTGTCATATTTTCACAGAGGGCTCGCAACATAATTGCAACGATATTTATATTTTTTCCGATTGTTTATGTTTATCAAGGTGCTCAGGCAAAAATCAAGACAGCAGCTATCACCTTTTTAAATACAAAAATATCATTTTCATTTCATTCTTAGTTCTTGAATCATTATCGAACTTACAAAATCTTCGTCAAATTTTTTTTACATTTGCATTGACAGCAGAATCTTAAGCGTTTGTAAACTTGTAGACGGCCATTTAGCAATGTCACATTCTTCATACAAGATCACAAGATTCACATTTTTTGTTTTATAGGAACTCTACGGCGTCTCTTTCAAATTCTAAAGTATTTAAAAGAAAGTAAATTGTACACCATATATTCGAAACTAATTTCCATTAGCGTTGGAGAACCATTCAAACGCATGTATTGAACAGTGGCTCATTAGAAATTCCTTTATGCAGCAGTTCCAAGTTAGAAAAAATGTGGGTCAGTTAACCAGACTGCATACTGTAAAATCCAATCAATAATAATTGCTCAATCGCAAGAACAAGGTTTGTCATACTATATCAGGTACACCATGTTAATGATTTTCCACTACAGTAACATTGGATAATTGCACTATTCGAAAAGTCTCATCGCAATTGAAAATAATTGATTGCATCGTAATTCTAAGTGAAAATTTAGTTTGTGTTGACACATGCACCTCATAAAATTGGCGCTCATACCACTGAAATTTCCAAAGTCTCTTACGCCAGCACCAACTGTACTTCTACCTCAATATTTTTTCTCGCCAGATTCTATCTTGCCGCGTCTGCAAGCAAAGCTATCCTGCATAGTAATGAGTTCAACCATTCCCGACATGGAAGATTTACCATCATATTCATTTCATGGTTTGAACTTCCATTCTTTCTCTGATGAAGAGATTGCTCAGATTAGAGTGTTGTTGTTGGACTGGTATGACACTGAAAGAAAGAAGTTACCATGGCGTGGAGATTCGCCTCCGTATACGAATAGCGAATCGTCGTTTCCCAAGCCAAAACGTCGACGAATGGCTAATATGGAAAATACTAATGATGATTTTGCCTTCGAGATCAAATCAAAGAAAAAATCTAAAGAGGCATATTGCTCTTCGATTCCAGTCAGCGCCTACGGCACTTGGGTTAGCGAGGTAATGAGTCAACAGACACGGATTGAGACAGTTATTGACTATTTTCTCAGATGGATGGAAAAGTTTCCGACTATTGAAACTCTTGCTGCTGCAGAGGAACAAACTGTGAATATGCTTTGGGCAGGGTAAGATTTTTTCGGGTGTGAAGTACATCTTCAAAATAAATATATTTGACGTAAAATATTTATTTGCATGTTAAATTTGTGTGCTCCTTTTATTTACAGTTTATTTGTCATTTCAGCATGACCTGGTTATTTTAAATTATTATATTTCGGCATCATCGATTTGCTATGAAATTATTTTAATGCTCAATATCATAAAACGTATACATTTACTCTGTCACTTAGACTCGGCTACTACAGACGGGGCCGGATGTTGCGTGAGGGAGCTCGCTATGTCATGTCTAATCATAATGGCCAGCTGCCTAGCTCAATTTCAGAATTAAAAAAGATTCCTGGTGTGGGACCATATACTGCAGGGGCTATCAGTAGTATAGCTTTTGGTTGTCAGGAACCAGTGGTCGATGGTAATGTGGTGAGATTTGGATCAAGTTAATTAGATGATTTTTGCTATTGCAATATATATGCATGCATGTATCATAAAAATTTTCAAATTGAACAAGGATTTAAAAATTGCAGCTGCAGTTCATAAAAGTTGACTTGATTTATGGTTTATTGATCGTTCCGAGCATTCTAATTTCTTGGTAGACAAATCTTTCCTTCCATTATTGTAGCATTATATATTCATATATAGTGCTACTCTCCCTGATGCACCCTTTAAAAATGCACTAAGGTTGGCTGGTGTTTATATTACTAAGCTAATTCGATATGGCTGGTTAGAACATATGCGGTAAATTTTAATGATAAGGACGCATATCATGTATTGCAATTTCTGTACCACAGTGAAAAGAGTTAAAATCTATGAACATGTACATTAACAATTTCTATATGTTTGTATTTTTTGTTAAGTTTCGATATAGAGATATGATACTTTAATATTATAATATATGCCAGATAAGGGTTATATCAAGGCTGCGTGCATGTGCTGCTTCACCAAAAAATAATGATTTCGTAGCTCTATGCTGGTAAGTCCAACACATTTAGTTTTATTAAGTAAATGTGATATATTTATGGTAAATGCCTAGAATAATAAGAATAAATATCGCACTTGTGAAATCAGATTTGAATGGATAGAAACTTTGGTAACTTTTCCATGCATACTGAGTTCAAGTTTGTTGAGAGGCTAACTATAAAAGTTCTAAAAATATTAATAATTGAAGGATCTATTCTGCACTTTCACAGTGCCTAATAATCGACACTTTATATTTTTCTTTGGAATGTTATTGTTTTTTCAAGAATTTTCATAATCTTCTTTTGAATAGACTGAATACCTTTCTTATTTCAGTAAAATGTAGATTAAATTATCTACTGCTCGAGGGTCTGACATTTTTCAGTGCGTATAAAAAGTGAATCTTACAAGAATTATTTCAAAAGAAATATTATAATGTGCATTTTGTTATAGTTTGACCTATCAAGTGTATTTGAAAGCAGCCAAATGGTCCTTGTAGAAAAGTTTGTTTTTCTTTTATGTATGACCTCCATAGGGAGCAGTCTTTAATTAAACAATATCTCGTTTTCAAAGGCATTTTTGAAAACTGCTTATCTAACAAGCACATTTTAAGGAATCTTCAAGTACTTTTTTACTTTTGTCAAGATGTTTTATTTGCCTGCAAAGTACAAACATTCCAATTCTGTGCGCCTATCAGATTTAAAGCCTCATATTGACATTGCATGCCCAGTTCATACATATTTTTTTGCTGATTGCATGAATACTGTTATGAACTAATGAGAACATCATAATTCGTTGACAGAAAATTGAGGTGTGATTGAATGAAACGATATAAAAAAGATTTTCAAGAATGGTTGGTAATTAAAATCACAGTTCTAAAAATCCAAAATCTACCAGTAAACGATGTTTACATTTTTCATATACTCCAACTGAAAGTACTCGAAGATATCTTAAAAAGTACAAATGATATTATTCACTTCAAATGCATCTATGCAGAGTTTCATTAGTCCCATAAATGAAGAGAACAATCAAAATCATTTTTAAAAAATTGTAAAAATAAGTTTCAATTTGTTGATACAAATGTCTGGTTAGAAATAGCTTCTATTTGAGTATGGCTATAGCAGTAATTAATGTGACTGTTGAAGTGTAAAAAAATTGTAGGAAGCTGGCAGGAGCTCTTGTCCCAGAATGCAGGCCAGGAGATTTTAATCAAGCTCTAATGGAGTTTGGATCATTAGTGTGTTCTCCAAAGGTGCGCACTTTGTCTTATTCATGTTAATTTATTCCTTAATCTACTTGTTGACTATGCAAATTGTAAATTATCAAAAATCTACATGAGGAGATGTTTGGACCAATAGTATCTAGAATTTGTAGCTTCTAGGTTACGTAAGACAAAGCAGCATCGTGCATTCTTAAATTTCTTTCTAACTGTTATTAAGTAAATTGATCTTTTTCTTTTCGATACTCAACTTTAGACTAAATAAGCCTCACACTGGTCAGTTTGTTGTTGCATCCCCTGGTGATCCTTATTGTTCCAATTATTCCTCTGTTCAATCACTTGCTGCTCTTTTGTAATGACTGTTAAAAATGATAAATTTGTTGGGATTTTCAAATTTAGAGTCAGTCACATATTTGCCATTTAAAAATTGTCACAGACGATATAATTTTCCTTTTTTTTTGGAAAGGTTATTTTTACCTTTGATTTTTTTAGCCTTTTTACACTCTTTATTATTCATCTTTTTTGAGGTGCCCCATTAGTTTGGGTTCAATATTATCCTATTACATTGCTCTCTTGTGCAAAATTCGGATGTTCCAAATTTTCAAAATCATCGAACGATTAGTATATATGTGCTTAATATGAAAAACTGCATTAAATTAGAACTAATCAAAAATTTTCATTTTGTTGCTACAAATGTAAATTTGTTAAGAGCAAATTCTTCATATTGGAAGTAACATAGCTGTATTTCACAATTAATAATGGAAAGAATTATATTTCCCTGTAGTTAATGAGACAATTACATTGCTGACTTTTTCCGATGACAATTTTTCATATACTTTTTTTCAATTTTTTTAAAGTCTCCATCTTGCAGTACATGTCCACTTCGGTTGTACTGCAAAACATCAGCTCTCTGCAGTATTAAGTCGGAAAAAGAGTCGATTCAAAATTCTACTGGAGAACAAATTTGTGAATGTCCTGTCTGCCAATTGGATGATGAAGGCTTAGCATACCGGCCAATCAAAGTCGAGGATTTTCCACTTAAAGCAGTTCGTTCAATCCCTACTGAAAAGGTATTTTTCAACAATAAAAAATTATTTTTTTTACGTAATATTGTTTTATATTTCTGTGTTATTTTTACATCCTTCAATCATCCTGAAAATGGTTTGAAACTTGCTGCAAATTTCATAACCGAAATGACGCTGGAGAAATTTCAGATGCTGTATCAATAGAAAGAGCTATAAGTGACGAATGACAATAAATATGATAAATAAACATTAAATGGATGAATGCACAACAATCTTTTCTTAATTTTATGAATGTACAATATTTTTGTTTACAAAAGACATTCAACACAATTTTTTACCTCTTGTGTAGGTATTAGCTGCTTGTGCGATTTTCAGATTAAAGTGCACCAGTCAATTTGAAGAAATTGAAAATGTAAAGCATTATATTCCACAAAGAATGGAAACTTTGATGGTAAAAAGATCTACCAATGGTCTATTAGCCGGCCAATGGGAATGTCCAAATTCTGTAATCTTAACCTCAAAAGATCGAAATTTTAAGATTGATGAACTTCAAATCCACAGAACTGATGCTACGGCAAAATTAATAGATCACCTGAAAATATTGGGGAGCATTACAAGAAGAGACTATGTTGGAGAAGTGCTTCATATTTTTTCACATGAAAGACATACTATGATGCTTGAGAGCATTGAGTGTGTTAGTGATAACTTAGAAGACTGTAGAAGTTGGGTTACTAGCGATGGGAGAGAAGCGAAATGGATGGATCAGCAAAATTTAAACGCTGTTGGAATAACAACAGGAATGAAAAAAGTTTTAAAATTAGCAAGCAGTAAGTTAATTCAAATAGTGGCTTAGAGAGAATAAAAGGGAAGTAGAAGGTAGTGAAAAAACCTGAAAAATGTCATAGTCTTTCCAAAGAAGATGTTAAATATTGAATAACCAGTCTATTTCTAATCTTTAAAAACATATTTATCTGGCGCTTTTTTAATAAACATAAGAAACAATTCATTTACATTATGAAAAAGTAAAGTTTCATTATGATGGGATTTTCCAGCAATTATAATTTTAATCTGTTAGTTAGCAAGAAATAGTAATTCTAATTTCTTCATCTTGAAAAAAGAACTATATCTGACATGTCTCATTATATCTTACTGCGTCAATTTTAATCGTCTTTAAGAAGCTCTGAGAAATTTTATTAGCCTCGTTAATGAAAGAGAAAAGGCTACTTTCTGCAAAAATAAGATGGCAAAATGAATAGTAGATAAGGGCTGTAGATAAAAGTAATGTTGATAATACCGACATTGGAATTGCACTTCGCAAGTATTGGGGCAAGGGTTGAAAAGAGCAAAAAGTTCTGAATTCCAAAGTAATAGTATTTCTCCAATTATATGTCCCTCATAAACTACTCTAACAGTGAAAAGTCATCTTACTTAAGGCTACATTGAATTAACGAAGTAGAATAAAAGATTTAAAGGAAAATAAAAAAATGCAAAGTAAGTAAATTAATTAGAAATGTGCATGGCCAAATCAAACGAAATCTGAGGGAAATGAACCAGATGAGCAGCAACTGCAATTGTATTGAATAACTGCGGAGTAAAGGGAAGCAATAAAAAGTAGGAATCTGTAAATGAATTTGACAGATGCTGTTAGAAGGCCAAATATTTACTTTAAAATAACTTCATACTAACAGCATCATTGCCATATGAAATAGCATAGTCCGACAAATTTTATGTAACCCATGCAATTTCAGACGTGTCTTACTTGATATGAGCGTGGAAAAATTACTAAACAGCGAGTACCTTTGTATTTGTATTATAAGCTAAGGCAAGTGTATAGTACTAATGCGCAAAATCTAGTTTTCTTACAAAGTTCTAGTATATTATCTTCAATCTAATATGTTGCCAGTTAATCTAATATATCATGGCTGTTACATTTATCCTCCATCGGTAAATAATGGCACCAACAAATAACTGGCAGAAATAAAAACGTGTAAGCCTGACCTATACTTGACATATTGATTTATTTTGGGGCTTGCACTTACATTTTATGACTACGAAAATTACAGCTGATATTACCAAGACGCATTTTAATTCTTTGTAAGCCAATCAGTTAGTTGAAAACTAAAGTTTTTCATAGTACTTTGTAAGGAACTTGCTTAGAGATCTGATGTTGCAGTGCTCTTATCACTTGGCAAATAAAATGTGATAAGTGTATTGAATCCGAATAACTCTGGAATAATCCAACAAGGCTCTGAATATTATATTTTAGAAAAAAACAGCATATTCATGGAGGTTACTAATCTGCATTATAATAATTCAATGTTTTTTTACTGTTGGTCTCAAGCTTGTGCATTGTATCATCATCATTTCAGATAATTTGGTACTTTTGAAATTCAATTTCCATTTATTTAATCTTTACGCAAATTCAGGAAGACATATCTAGTTCCAATTAGAATTAGAAATTCAATTGTCGGCTTTTTCAAATTGTACAATACATAATTTTTCAATGCACCCACTTAATATAGTGGAAGATTACATATCGACTGATCCAAAGTTTACAATTCTTCTGACATGTCTATGCCAAATTTTCTTATCGTCCAACTTAAGAAAGTGAGCGTCTCTGAATATGATTGACTATAATCATAAGATACAAAAAAAGCAAGAATGCATGAATATTTTCATGTAAAATTTAAGCAACTACTTCTGTTTGGCAGAGTTTAAAATAAAAGATTTGCTTCCTTTATTTACACTTAACTAATAGTCCTATTAACAACTTTTGGTGGTGTATTACTCACGTCAGCTCTATAAAAATCTCCATATTTTTCTACCCAACAATCTGCTGCAACCTGGCCCATCTCAAACAGTTGCAAAAGCTATAAAATCATAAAATGAAATATAGGGGATGAAAACCGATTTGCTGCTCAAGTGCAAATGCATAAATCAGTCTCAGCTCCAAAGTTTGCTAATTTACTGATATGCACTCAGTATCAATTTCACAAATAGGGTTGTATATTATAATAACCGGGAGAAAATAGTTTAATAAATATCAATTCAGCTGAAAAGAGAAAAAAGTGTTACGTAATTACCGGAAATTACCTGTTTTGGTGATCCCGGGTTTAACGCTAATTGCAATAGATCAGGTGGCAAGAAACTGCCAATCAAGTCAGGGGATATGACACCGCCTTCAATATCTGAATCAATTGGAGCAATATTTGACGGAAACACGGAGACGCGGACTGTGAATCGGGCCTTAGGTATAGCAGGGGCCCCAAAATATCGGGTTGGGGTTCCAAAGAATCCATCAACAGCCATTCGACCTCGAACTTGTGTTACTGGCTTTCCATTAAACCAGAACGGCACGTGGCATGATGCTAATAGGCACTGTATCAAGTCTTCTTTAGAATCAAATTCAGAAGCCACGACGCTCAATGGCAATGGGTTGAAGACAGTGTAAGAGATGCCTACACTGGCATGTCGGTTAGCAATTCGTTCATGCACATCTTCTGGTAACATCCGTTCTAATGAGTCAACTAAGACATCTTTTAACCGACCCCTTGTTCCTTGAATTCTACAGTTCTCGCAAAGAGATTCTGTTTCAGCCATTACTTCCTGTAGATTTAACCCACTTCCGACCACAGCTGCTGTCAATGCCCCAGCAGAAGAACCAGCAATTGGTGTTCTATTTGTCAAGAAATTTTTATTCGAAAGTACATCGCAAACTCCAAGTTGAAAAGGAAAAAGCAGCCCTCCTAGCGTGAAGCTAAATGCCAATTCGGAATCATACTGATCGGTTGTTAAGCTTGAGGAATTAAGTTTAAGTGATTTTATACCAGCTCCAGTACATCGTAATGCAGCATGATGCTTGAATGAATAGATTGTAGTAGTTTCAGTGACCCAAAACGGAGCAAAAGCATGCAGCAAGCGCACAGAACAGGAAATATGAAGCAGAGTTACACAATCGATCAGGCGATTACAAGATCGCATCAACATCTGAATTGAGCAGATGAGATTGGCGTGTCATCTCAAATATTCAACTATTCATTGAATCAAAATGACTACAAATCTTACCATTTTTCACAAACCCCATCTGAACCATATTTACACGATTCCAAACATTTATTTCTTAAAAATTACAGGTCATTCGAGCGAACACGCATTGACTTCAATGAGTCAGGTTCAGATACAAGCTTATGTACTAAACTGTTAATAAATATCTTTATATATCAAACAAATGAATAAAGTTAGTGATGCATTCTGAACTTTTATCCAGGTCTTCTTGTACTAGTTACTGACTAAGTGTTGGAGTTACTGGTGATACAACTTCTAACAAGTTACTTTCAAGCAATTATCATACTGGAATAAGAATAAAGTCTTCCCTTAGAAACTCTTAGAATTGTAACAAATCTACGACAGACAACATTTTCAGGATCTGAGTTACTGGCATGCAGTTGCAATATAAAAAATATGATCCAGTTGAGGTTAAGTAAGCCTAAATTTAAATTTATTATGCGTATGTTTTGTACCTATGCATACATACATTTGTGATAGATGCTGACATGAATGTAGTGCATCTATTTTCACCCAAAAGAATTTGTCATAATGTAAAATGATAATCATTTAGTCCCAATCTTACTGAAGTTTAAATGGTAATGCAAACTAAAAAATTTAGGAAAAAGAAGTCAAAATTGAGACTGAATTTTAGATTTTGAAGGATTATTTTGGATATAAAGTGTACAAATATCACAGAGTAAGACTTGAAATGATATTTGATTGCACCTTTTTTGTGTGAATTCACTCCAAACTGTTCCCTTTATTTCTCAATATAGAATGCAAATTTTTTTATTTACATATAAAGCTTTCGGTTTGGCTAATGTAAATCAACTATGAATACCTAAACATGCTGTAACCTAACTTCAATCCAGCTGTATAGGAACTGAATCAAGATAAGCTGATCAATTTGAGATGCACTTAATCAAGGACAATTGTCAGAAACTAATAGACAGACAACAACACAAAAAAAGTAGAGAAATGCTTGATATATGTAGGTTATATTAGTTACTCATGACATTGCAAAGAGTAACCTTCACAACATCAAATATCTAATTACTCGTTAAAGTACAAGTAATTCTTGCTTACTCAAAATTTGCCTAATTACTCGGAATCGGCCGATGGGTTTGGGTTCCTAACAATGATGATGATATTTTAAATATGGTCATTTGGCTCTACTACACAATATTAAACTTGCACTGCATTTAAATTTCATGACTATATATTGCAAATACAATGGTGATTTCATTTTTAAGCCTTGTAAAAATGCCCACATTACTGAGGTTGTGTATGATTAAAGAGAGGATGATTTCATAAATCAAAACAAATGTAAACAAAGGCAAACATTATAAAAAATATTGCATAATGTTATAAGAAACAAAAGAAAGACTACTTTTGCATGTCAAAAAGAAAAAAAAGTGTGGTTTAAGCAGCCCATTTCCAAAATCAACATGATCTCTACAAGGTGTGGAAAATGTGAAGTGACACAGTTAAAAAAGAGAATTTAAAATAGATGTGATGTAAGGATTCATTGACCATGAGAGCCTAACCTCTTTCTCTGCTCTGTCCTATGACCACAACATCACTGCAGTATAAAATAATTTACACAGCATGTAATATTCTGATCTGACTGTTTAGTGCAAAAATATGCTACAAAAAAGTGCATTTGAGAAAACAGAAAAAGTCAGAATTATCAGAATTTATGCTGCACATTTTTACATTTTATCTAATAACTTGAATGAATCAACAAACTTGAAATCACAACATTTAGTGGGAGTATTGCTGCAATTAGAAAATTTTTAGCAACATCAAACTGTAATGTACTCTTCAAGCCATTTTCTGAAAAGAAAAATGTAGTAGACATTAAAGAATGAGTACATTAAGTTGCTCTATGCAAACGGCATGGAAAAGGATAGTTTTTCTTGAACTGAACTCTACATAATTTATACATTTAGTGTGGCACTATTAATAATATTTTTGTCAGTATGCTAGCAGTCAAATTTGTATTTGAAACGTGCTGTGCAGTAATGCATTTATTCAGAGGACATGAACAAAATTAACAAAAATGTGCATTAAAATGCATGATATGCTGATGACTTAAAATATTTCTTCAAACAAAAATGTGCCAAAACTGTCTTCAACAACCTGTGAATCAAAATCAGTTGCAATTTTTATTATTTAAAAGAAAACTTGCAAGCAGCATTATCAATTGTAACCTCTTTGAAATACTGAATGAATAAATGACTGTCAGGATCTGATCTGTTTTGCTGTGATCTGTTATGGAACTGTAACTCCATGGACTTAATTCGTCTTATATGTGCATTCTTGTAAAGTATGTTCTCTTAAACAGTGTTCTCATTAGTGTGTTCTCATAACTATGTTTTCATGAATGTGTTCTCATATGTGTGTACTCTCAAGTAGTATTGTATTGACAAGATTAATTCTTAGCAACACATGAATGGGGATTAATACATTATTGACTGTGTGTGTTTTCTTTCAGTTTTTTTTAGTTTCTAATTATGCTCGTTATTGGTTATATGCATAGTCTTTAATCTATTGCTTCTTAGCAATAGCTGTTGGGATTTGAACTAGCTTGCCATAGTATTTATTGTATACTACATTACTGCAATTGTTTTTGTCTTACGTTGGCTTGTATGAAAATAGAATTTGTCTCTTGCATTATCACAAATCATTGTCAGCAATACAGCATCTAAACTTAATATACTGTTTTATTGTGTACTTTTTTCTTTCATGTAGTTTCTGCTTTGGGTACACACATGCAACATATGTAGAATCAACATAACAGTTTTCCCAGAAAATTGATTTCCTTATGAAGTTTTGGTTGAAATGCAAGAAATTGAGATTCTAGTATAAAGATGGGTAATAATGTCCTACTGAGCTGTTCAAAAACTGTTGTCAAAGATTAATATGCTGAGCAATAAGTATCATTATCTATAACAATTTCAACCGTTGAAGCAAATGAAAGAGAAATGTTGTTTGTAAATTCAGATCAAAGATCTACAGCAATAATGCAAAGAAAGGTTAAATGTACTGCAACAAGCATTGATCATATTGACTTGAAGACAACAATGCCTGATGTACTTTGTGGAGAAAAGGCAAAATCTTGCAGTTTTCTGTTGCAGTTAGAAATAGTCTTTGAGAGTAAATCTTTACATATTACCATGGAAAGAGCTAAGGATTTGTACATCATTAACTTATTATGTAGAACAGCTTTCAATTGAATAGTTCCCTTTTTGGTGTTACTATAAAATCACAATCCTTTGCATAATTTTTTCAAAGACTATCTAAATGACTTTTAGTAATGCAATATTTCTTTGGCAGGTAGCCAGAAAATCAAAATTTTCCTAAGGTATATACTAAGAGAGTAAGTCTATATCTGATTTTCAGTGCTTTGCAACAAAGCTTGATTAGACTGATCCTGTGGTCAATGAGATATTTTACTGCAGAGTAAATAATCATATTGAGAACTATTTGTATAACCAAGACCACCCTGACAATTTGGAAAAATTCTACAAATTGCTTACATGAAAAGATAACTGACACATTAAATTCTAGTAGGAGATACAAAATGAGCATTTAATTTGTAATTCATGTTAATAAAATTAAATAATTGAAGATCAAAGTAATAATTATAAATTTATTGGTACAACTTGAGGTCTGTTGTAATTGTATTTACAAGCAAGACAAAACTACAATGGCAAGAATGTATTTATACAAGCATACTTCTGTTGCTGGAAATGAATAGAACTTTATAGTAATACACAAACCTTAATCCTAGCCCATCACCACAGTCCAAGAATGACTTACCATAAAACTTAGAATATCAATATGTACAACAATAACTCACCACAATAGCTTGGAATTTCATAGCTATGGCATGAAATTAATTGTTAACAAGCTAGTTTCCGACAAGGTTCATTATCTGATGCTGAACAAAAACATCATTTTCAAAAATGATTATGGCAGTATTTTGAAGAACCTGATTATATTATTGCTAATTTTGAGTGTAGATCTAACCATAACAATATGCAGCATGGTGTGGTTAGAAGCTAAATTGATGATAACAATTTAGCTGGGGTAACTTTAGCATAAAATAACCCAGATACTATGTACTTTTCACGTTGTAGTTCCAATTCCTGTAAACTAAAAATGTGTACAAAGCACCCTAGTAATATTTTACTTAGAGTAAATATTCCAGATTAATTAACAAAACCATTAGCAACTGCACCATTTAAGTGCATGCATGTAAAACTAGAAGTGGTTGTTTGCAGAAATTAAAAATACTATATCTGTGCACTAATAGACTTAATATCTGACTATTTCTGTGATCAATAAAGCTTTATCAGAAGTTTTAAGTCTAAAATTACATTTTCTAAAAGATTTAGTTGTTTTAGAAGTTATTGATGAAACTCCTGTTCTTTTAGGTGCAATTTAACATCTTATGTGCAAATTAAAAATCTGTAATTGCAAGTTTGTATATACCTTAAAAAATCTACATATTCAAAAACTATTTTGGGTGTTGATGGGCAAAAGGTTTTTAATCCTAAATTAATTTGGAAACTCTATTCTTGAGTCTTGAAAATATAAATCATGCACAATTTTCACAATAAAGCATTTCCATGGGTAAGTGGTGGGAGAGAATACATGTAATGTTATGGTTGCAAGTTAGAATCAGGCAAATAATCTCTTTGCCACTCATTTGTTTCACCAAAAAGTAGTGGCAAATTATTACCAGAAGATAATCCAAAAGAGAAAATTAATGATATTCTATCCACAAGATAAATTGTCAATATCTGGAAATCATTACCTCCAGAATATAATTGATTTGTATTGGTATTATCAAAGATAAAGGCATATAAATTACCTGAACATCAAAAAAGTGCGTAAAGTTCCAAGATCTTCTTTTCATTTGATATAAAAATGAATATTATATTTGATGAAATGATTCTGTAAGTCAAATGCATGCCTTTTTTTATCCTGATTTGAAGGCAATCAGGTTAAAATTGGACAAACAGTTGCAGAAGAAGATCATCCGACTATCAAATATATTTTGTGGGCACGCCATTATTTTTTGTGAATAAAAAAGTAGTGAGCTACACTCTAGAATCAAATACCAAAGATATAATGTAATTAAAGTAAATAACTGGTGCCTGCATCCTCCTATTTGCAAAATGTTGATTCATTTTTTGCATGCTCGTATTTTTACAGAAGTTAATTTTTGTGGAATATATAACACATTTTATATTTTCTTGGGGATGAATTAAAAACTGCTTTCCAATGTAGATTCATGCATTTTGAGTATTGGGCTATGCCTTTGATTTAATAAATGCTCCAGCAGTGTTTCAAAATTTAATGAATTGGATTTTACAAAAGTGTTTTGGATACATTGTTTTAGGCATACTTGGACAATGTTAAGCATTCTTCAAAAGTCCCACATAACATATGATGCATATACAACGAATCTCAGAACATTTGAAGCAAAATTTTCTTCTGCAAAAGCTGAGAAGTGCATTTTTTTAATCACAAAAATAAAATTTCTAAAGCATATTTATATCTGATGCTGATACTGAAATGGAACCAAAGTGTGCATCCAGCATTAGTTTATGGCCAGCTCCAACTAATATTATTATTCTCTAACTTGTTTTTGGGATTTGCTGACTTTTCTTGTGTATTTATTTTAAGTTATTCAAGAACAATTACTCTACAATTGGGTCTACTGAAGAAAAGTGATTCATTTACTTTGAAGAGTTAAATTAAAACTTGTGGAAGATAAAAGAAGAATTTAAATGTGACTTGATTATATGACATGCTAGTTGTTCTGAAACTTTGGTTGTTGAGACCAATGCACTAAATTTTGTGGTTCAAAGCATATTACCACAAGACTATGACAGCATTTTATGACTTCTTGCACATTGTTCCTGGAAGTTAACATTGCCCAAGACTAGTTATTGTCAGGATCTGATCTGTTTCGCCGTGATCTGTTATTGAACTGTGACTCTATCGACTTGATTCGTCTAATATGTGTATTCTTGTAAAGTACGTTCTCATCAGTGTGTTCTCATAAGTATGTTCTCATAAGTGTGTTCTCATAAGTATGTTCTCATAAGTGTGTTCTCATGTGCATGTACTCTTAAGTAGTATTGTGTTGACAAGATTCATTCTTGGCAACACATGAATAGGGATTAATACATTATTGGCTTTGTGTCTTCTTTGGGTTTCTGGTGATGTTTGTTATTGGTTATATGCATAGTCTTTAATATATTGATTTCTAACAGTTATGAAGTTTATGATATGGTGTAGCTAGTGGTTGTGGTCAACTTTTTTTTAATGGAGACCATTTCTGTAGAGTGTATAGAACCTGTAACTATTACTACATATCATTAGAATTTGTTCTATTTTTCAACATTCCAGAAATCAAATTGACATCAGGTATAGTAGACCTTATTTCTTACAAATTTTAGTTTTTAGATTGAATTTTATCCCAGGTGTTAGGAATTAACTTCCTAAAGTATTGATTACATTTGTAGCTGAGGTATGAGATTTGAGAGGATTTGTGCATTGATAAGATTTGAGAAGATTTGTGCAATTATAAGATTCAAGTAGGGTCACACATTCAGAATATTTGAAATACAATATAATGTACCACAGGAGGTTATGAGATTTGTTGAACTGTACTGCAGGGCTGCATGTGTTTTTGTTGTTGTGCTGATAGAGTGCCTTCACTTCTATCAATGCAATTGGTAAATGTAATGTTTCTGAAATATTTCTTGTCTATTTTCTCTTGTGTATTCCTTATTGCACTTCTAACGCCAGAACTCACGGAGGAAAATCCAATTTTTTTAGTCATCAAACTGATTGCCAGCTACAAGCTGATGAGCTACAAGTTAAAATACAAGATCAAGTATTATTTTTAACACATAAACTTTTATTGGTTGTAACTTGTAAATTAGACTTCAGTTTTATTTAGTTAAACTAAATTGGCTGATTTTATGTGGAAGAATCTCTTCATCATTTATACAAAAGCAAAAATTTTTGTTGTTGACCCCTGTCTGTTGCTTTCGAACTGTATAGATATTCCTAATTCCATGATATTAGAAATTTTATATGCATGTTGTGATTCATCTTTTGCTGGTCATCTAGAATTTTAAAAATATGTTAATTAATGCCACTTTTGTATTGGTGGTTATCTTTTAGTTCATCATTGAAAATTGTATACTTATTTGAGTGATTTATGTGCTTGGTCAAAACTTGAACAGAATAAACTTTCTGGATTACTTGTACCATTACCAACTCTGCCTTGTTCTTGATATTCAGTTTCAATAAATCTATTTATAGATATACTTACAGCAAGGGGAAGTTAGACTTTATATTTGTTATTGTAGATGGTTTTACAAATATGCAGCATTTGATTGCTTGCACCAAGTTTATGAACTTGCTTAAAATTAGCAGGTTTATTTTTTCAATGAAACTGTGCAACTTCATGATGTTCCATAAGGAATTATTTAGGATCAAAGGTCAGTCCTTGTGTCTCAATTTTGATCATCAGTTCTAAAGAACTATCGGATTTCAAAGAGTTTATTATCAGCATTCCATCCGCAAGCAGATTGTCAAACAGAGAGATTAAACCAGAGGTTAGAGCAGTATTTGCATGCATATTTAGATTATTAGCAGTTAAATTAGGCATTTAATCTTCAAATCCAATCTTCCAATGGCCAAGTTATGTTACAAATATCAATTTCATTCGACTAGTAAAATGCCATCCTTTTTTGATAATTATGGATATGAGCTTTTGTTGGATTGGTCCACCGAGATTTTACCAAAGTCAACATTCATATGGCTAAGGATTACATCAAGGTATTAAATGACAATATTGATATATTTTAATAAGAATTGGCGATAGCTCGGGAGTTCTCAAAATACTTTGCAGATAAGAAGTGTGAAGATGAGTTGTTCAAAGTTGGAGATTTAGTAATTTCAAATTGACAAAATATTAAAACCACTTGACTGCTTTTGAAGCTAGGTTGGAAGTGTTTTGGGCCTTGTAAGTTAATTTGAAAGATAAACGCATTGAATTACAAGCTTCAATTTCCTACCAGCATGAAAGAATTCATGATACATTTCACTTTTCCGTTTTATCAATTCAAAAAAGTTGATATACCCAGGAGAATACCCAATTTGCTATATCTCGTATTTCTTGATGATTCTGTAGATTATTTTGCAGCTAGACGATCTAATAGATGTAGTGAAAAGTATTAAAAAGTACTATTTTTTTATTATCTTTGGAAGAATACTCTTCGAAAGAAAATTTTTGAAAGTCAGAAGATGACCTTGTCAACCGTCAGGAATTAGTGCCAGGTAATAATTGTCTAATGTAAAAAAATTAACTGACTACTTTTATCCACTAAAGTGAGTAGGCATGAATGATAATGAATCACCTGAATCTCTACCAAATTCATCTTTACTGTATAAGGCTTTAGCAAGCGTTGTTGGCTCGGTTGCTACAGCTTTAGTGGCGACTCCACTTGGTACGATAAAAAATTCTTCATACTATCCACTTCTTGAACATTTGCAATGCTTCTTTTGAATATTTTCATTGGACTTATTTATTATCCAAGACAGAAGGCAGGTTACTTACTAAGTTTTTAAGACATTCGAAAATGTTTCGACTGCGTAATTCAAAAGTAATAAATTTTGTTTAAAGAATTATATATTCAGCTGGGATAGATTGAATTATCTAGTTATCTTAAAGTTTTATAAATGCTTTGAAAAATATTTTCAGATTTGAATTAAAATGTCTTTTTCAATTTTCCGCAACAGATGTTGCGAAAACACGAATGCAAGCATCTGGCGGAAATAATGCATCTAGCAATGCTTCTATCAATGGCCATGCCAGATCCCTAGAGGTATCGTCATCATTCTTCCGCTTGAATTCAATACAGCGTATCCTTAATGTTAATAGCATCGAGGGAAAATTTGGACATCGCTGCTTGACTTGCGGCGGAGCTCTAGCATTTGAACATGAATGTTTCTTGCAGGACAAATCACAGAAATTAAAACCTCGCGCTGCCAATTCTTCACCAGCAACCACCCTTCGAACTTTGATGAAAATTCGGCGTACTGAAGGATTACGAGGTCTTTATAGTGGCCTGTCTCCAACTCTCGCGATGGTAGTGCCACAAATGGTGCTCTATCTAACTGCTTATGAGGAATTCAAGTTGCACCTTAAAATTGCTGGTGCTAATACCTTAGCAGCTCCAATGATTGCAGGTGGATGTGCTCGGACACTGGTCGTTTTTGCTGTTGCTCCATTAGAGCTCATTCGCACTCGCATGCAAGGGCTTAGTCCTTCATCAAATAAATATACTTTTACCTCTGTATTCAAAACTGCTTCTCGTGATGGATTCAGTCGTTTATGGGTTGGTGTGGTGCCAACTCTATGGCGAGATGTCCCATTCAGTATGATTTACTGGGCAGGATATGATAGAATTCGTCACTACTTGTCAAGTTCCAGCAATGATCTTAATTTTGAATATTCTACTAGATCGATGATGGGCCATTCATTTATTGCTGGAATGGGAGCTGGAAGTTTGGCTACTTTGCTGACACATCCATTCGATGTAAGTTATTCAGCATTTACTCTGTTGTCACGGTTTTCTTAATTTTTTTTAATCTAGTTTATATTCAAATTAAACTTTCATTGTGTTTTAGAATTGTATGTAGTAGGCATGACTCTAAAGGTTTCCTGGAATTTTTGTTTCCATTTATTGTTGTATATTGCAGTAAACTTCCGGATGTATGGAATCTATTAAAACCGCGAAAATAATTTGTTAATTCCGAAAATCAGCTAAACTTGACACAATATGACTCTTTCATTTATTCTTTTGAAATGAAAATTCATTTTATCCGAAGCCTACATGGTGTGTAATATTAAAACATTATAATGTACTAAAATATATTATCAAAAAATTATTACATGGTTAGATGTAGTACTAACTAGTAGCTAAATTATCATCAGCAAAGATATTCAGTCATAAATTTTCGTGATATTTTATCATTTTCCAGCATTTGGTATGTCACTAACACACATGTAGAGAGATTTAGAAGTTTTCTCCATTACAGGTTATCAAAACGAGAAAGCAGTTAAACATGAATGATAAATATCTAGCCTCTAAAGGTGTGTGGCCTCTAGCCATGAAAATCACTAGAAATGAAGGACTAAGAGCACTATTCACCGGATTTTCCGCTAGAATAGCTAAGATTGCTCCATCATGCGCTATCATGATAAGTTCCTATGAAGGAGCAAAGCAGCTGTTTGCTGGAAATTTATCCTAGAATACAAGTAATATTTTGTATCTTTATCTAGTTGGTTACTTTTTCTTGCCACTGCATGATTAATTGATGTACATAATGCACAAATTCTTGTGGGTAGAATAATTCGATGCCATTCTTTCTCTTTCACTCATTTTTCCTCTTGCACTCATTTTGTCCTTATCTGAAAAATGAAGTACAAACCTAATGTAGGCCTTGTAATTTTGAGCACTTTCGCTATCATCCTCTGTAGGTATAATTTATTGTTTTTATTTGGCAAATTCGTGTATTAATTATACCAACATTTTGTGTTGATTCATGTTGTAAAATTTCACATTTCCCGCCAAAAAGCTTGCAATTATATCAAATCGTAGTTATGATAGGATGTACTCCTGAGTTGACCTCACAAACAAAGTAATTTTGCAACATTTCTACTCTAAACGCCCAGTAGGTAGGCTGATAGTAAGACACGAATAGCGGTGCTAAGCAAATATTGAAATTGGATACCTCAAGCAAATTGGGTCCATTATTGTTAGTACTGGAAACATACCGACTGATGTTATTTCAATTAATTTGTGGATCCAGGAACATTTATGTTTCCTCTTCATGATCTGGAGAAAGTCAAAGAGTGGCATTTTCCCAGTATTTATGCATCGATGTTTTCCTTGTCTATCTTCAGGAATAAAAACTTCATTAAAAATATGCATAGAAGCATGATTAGGATGACCATCGGGCTAAAAAATTACGCAAAGACTAACTTGTTTGCGGAAGGTAAATAGGCAAATAAAAATACAGTCATGAAAGTCTGCACAGATATATTGAAAATCAAGTAATCCTGACTCACTCATTGTACTTAGAACAATGTTGGTAAGAGAGTAAAATAAGTTTTCAGCGACACCATTTAATTGATAGCATGGGAAGCAAGAACTTCAAACACGATGTTCATGGAGGCAAAACAAATATATCTCAGTTTAACTAATTGTATCAGCAATGACAGTACTTAAACATTGGGAAATAAAACACTGGATTTCCATTAGAGAGAAATATATACCTATGAAACCAAAGGTCTCATGCAATTTTAGTGCTACATGTAGAAAAATGATAGCAAGTAATGTAGTTTATGAAACAAATTGCACATCAGAATCTAGATAGAGCTTCATTGCACTTTTCTAGAGGCTAGATAAAATTATTTACCTTTAATAGCAAAATATTTAAGCGATTCCATTTTGTAATAAAATTGCGCTCTTGTTAAGCATACCACAAGGTAATAACTTGAATTATAAGTTAAATCCTTTTCAACTCGTAGCTGTGGATATTCCTCTTTTGAATATTTGTTAGGAGTTAACTTCCTAAAGTACCAATTCCGTTTGTAGCTGCAGTACAATTCAGGAAGATTTGTGCAATTATACAATTTAAGAGGATTTGTACAATTCTAGATTTGAGGATAGTCACATAAGTAGAAGTTTGAGGAGAGTCACATAAATAGAAGTTCAAGGAGAGTCACACATTTTGAATAATCAGCTTATATGTATTTTTGTTGTGTTGATAGAATGTCCTCACTTCTATCAATGCAAATTATTGAATACAATGTATCTCCATTAATTCTTGTCCGTTTTTGCATTTTGACTATTGTGTTCCTAATAATACTTTTTAAAATGTCTAGTCATATTCTCAAATTGTTTAGTCGCATAATATTCTGAATTAAGTAATGTTATGTTTGAAAGGTGCAGTCACTTCCCGCAATGCAGGTCAAGATGTTAATGCATATTTGCACTATCACTTTCTTGCATTATTTGTCTGCCTTGCCTCACATCACAACACATACATGCTTCTCAGTTGATTATTTCTAAATCATTGAAAGAAACAGGAATACTGGAATTACTGCACATTACTGTTGAAAGGGAAGGAGGAGACAATACAATCATTGTCACGATATAGGAGTACACTCCTTATCTATAATCCTACATACAATAAAGATCCTTCCAACAATATCCATCTTTAAAATCTGCACCATCTTTCATTATTCCATAAAGTATTTTCTTGGTGTTTCCCAAACCGACATCTCCAACAAATGCCTGGCGGAGTAACCCCATAATTAAATATCTGGCTGATCCGTGCTTGACATTTACTTGTTAAAAACATCTCTCACTCTTCTCTGTTTTTATCACAATTACACTGCTACTGTGCAGAGTATTGTTGTTAGTTTCAGAGAAGCTTCCTTCCCGTACATATTTAATACATAATTACTATACTCTTTTTTCTTAGTCTGTTATTATTATTTGTTTGCGCATTGCTTTTTTACATTTCACAGTAATATGATATCTTTACAGGTACCTAAGGTGGGCAAAGTCCGATGTACAACAGAGGGCAGGCAAACAGCAAAGCAAAGAAAAGATTTAATAAAAACATAAAAGATTTAACAAAATTACAAATGACTTAATAAATAAAAGTTTTATTAGACTTAGAAGAGTGAACATAAATACAAGACTGAACAAATAAACATGTCTCTACTAGCTCCTGTGCAATATCCTCTTGAAGTACCCTTGAACTTGTTTCTCCGGTGAATCTTGCTGAACATCGCTGCATCTTTTTCTCCATAAGTAAATGCTATAATTTCCATTGTCAAGTTTGTGAGAATTCTAAAATTATTCAAAGAATTCTAAGATATTGTCTTTGGTGGAAATAAAGCCGAGTAGAGTGGAGTAATTGATAGTAAAGCCGATTCAAGTGGAATTATAGTTTGATGACAACTTCTGGAGTAACATCCAGTCAGTTGAAGCGGAGTTTAAAGAAGGTAAAGAAAAGTTTCTAGGGAGCACGATGGAAATAGAATCATTCTTTAGTAGGTTGAATTGGTTGTAGAAAATGATCCAAGAAGTTTCCAAGTAACCATAAGAAAGATGAC
The DNA here is from genome assembly GCA_032358265.1 of Vaucheria bursata. NCBI lineage: Eukaryota > Xanthophyceae > Vaucheriales > Vaucheriaceae > Vaucheria > Vaucheria bursata. Next base: position 101,362 of record JAULBW010002875.1, on the reverse strand, counting down.
ACGTGGCAACTTGTGAAGTAGTTGCACAAAGGATTCCATAGAGGATTGTGGTAAAGGTGTGGACATATAGGGTTTGGCATTTCAGGTACAATTAAAATAAAAGGCCCAAATAGGTAAAAGGGGCAAAAATTATAGAGAAGGTGTAAGCAAAATATATGCAAACATAGACAAACATTTACAAACATAGTTGAGCAGTTATGCAGTAGCAATTTAAAGAGATAGCAGGACCGGCAAATATCCTGATAATTACATAGACGTATTTAAAATTTATGATACTCATAGCACAATGTTGATTCATAGACTGCTTAAAAGTAATGTAAGTAAATGTAATCTGCTCACTGTAGGTAAGTGGTATTTATGAAAAAATTATTTTCTAGTTACAGAGGCAATTTGTTGAATTATACTCAAATAAAAGTTTATTAAGGAACTGGTTTAATCTATCATCATGTAAGACACATGGCTCCAAAAAATGAGTTTTAGAAACCCAAAACATGAATATCTTTTATGTGCATGCTGAGACTAGACAAGTACTGGTATGTAACTAAATTTTGACAGTGCAAATATCCAAGCTTTCAATATATATTCCTAAATGACTGAAAAGCAGAAGTACTGGATCTCTGGTCCAAAATGTTGAAAGTCAAAATATCAACATCAGGACCAAATAAAATGACCAAAAGAACCACTACTTTTAAATACATTCTCAGTAGGATTTAGATAATTAGTGGATAGGGTTAAAAATGAAAATGATATTTTCTCCTTGGTAGTCTCTCTTGACCAAGCTTAATTGTAATTTTTTGTAGAAAGAGGAAGAATCATAAGAATAGTTAAAGAAAATTAAAATTTTCTTGTGCAGGTATTCAGTAATACTATCTTGGTAAGAGCAGAAAAACTAACAAGAAGAGGAGATGAAACAGGAGTATTCATGGAAAAATGCTTAAGAGCATTTTCATTTAAATTAGAAAAATCCATATGGCCATGATGGCTTTATGCCTTTCCACATTGCACTTAGCTTGATGTGCAGAAAACCTATTGTTTATGTAGCTCATAGAAAGGTTAGCATTTTAGTTGGCTGTAGTACAAAAAGTACTTATTTGCACCTGGAGTAGACAAGTCTGCTGTTCAATGACTTAGTATTAGTTAGTTTGAGTGGTTGTTTATTGTTAGGACTTAAGTAGATATAGTTGCACGGGTTTGAATCAAGCAACAGTTCTTAACTCTTCCAGTACTGGGACAAATGCATTGTTGTATGTTTTGTAGTAAATATTCACAAATAGTACTACATTGATAGTAGTAACAGTAGTAGTCTGGATGCTAGTATAATTTTACTTAATTGGTGCAGTTTATTTTGTATTGTGTTGTTTCCGCTCAGTGGCAGAAACAGCAACATTAAATAATACGTGCTTTTTGTTAACCTTTTCTTGTTCTGCGCTAAAATTCCTCACGGATATTTAAAATTTGTCCGTTCTGTGCATACTTTTGCCGGGTTAGTTCTGGCCTTTTTCCCTCAACACGTTCAATAAACCAGTCCCTGACATTTATTTGGATTAGTGATTTATGGGATTTTGCTTTGAGCAGAGAAGCCATGAAAACGTGCATTCTAAGACATGTAGCTGCATCTTGGAAGAGTTGGTAGTGCAAAAGCCAAACTTAATATTTCCTTCTATGGAAGATGATTCTTTTGAAAAACAGTGATTATAGAAATTATGTAGCAAATTAACTGACATGCACATAAAATTTGGCAGAAATATAGTGTATTATAAAACAAAATATTTTTCATTACAAGAAGTTTGCAACCACTTGAATATAATATCATAGAAATTTATTCAAAGAAACAAGCTATCAATGTATCCTTACTTGCAGAGTGGCCAAGAAGGGCCAGTTTTTCTGCAAAAAATTTAAAATATACAGAAGATATGAATTTAATTTGTAGCCAAATATTTTTACTAATAAAAAAATCTATTCAAAAATTGTCCAATAAATGCCATTGATGAATAGTCCAGCTTTCTTTTACATTATCACCAAATTCTCATGCTTTGAAAACTGTAAATGCCATAGAAGAAATAGAAACAGGGACTGGCCATTGTTTATCATGGAATAGTAAATCAAGGCAAAGATGTCCCCAAAATAGCTTGCTTGCTAATGGGTTGGCTAAAGTGATTGACTTTTGTAGGCATAGCAAGATACTGTGATGACATGATATAAGGAATGCAAAAGAGAAAATGTGAGAGAAAATGGACAAGAATTAGTAATATACATTACATTTACTAATTTGCATTGATAGAAGTGAGGACATTCTATCTACAGAATTGTAAAAATACATGTAGCCCAAATACTTTGAATGTATGACTCTCCTTGAATCTTGAAATTTTACCAATCTTCTTGAATCGTACAGTAGCTACAAACAGAATTAATACTTTAAGAAGTTAATTCCTAGCACAGGAGAATGGTAAATTCTGTACAAGATATGACAATAACAAAGTTAAGAATAATGTACAGCCTTGGGCTATACTTCAAGTGCAAAGATTAGTCATTGTGCCAGTTCCATTGACCCCTATAATGAATTTTTAGCATACTCTGCAGGGAAACTTCTTGATGACATAAGTAATGCTGATGAGAATTACTTTGGATGTTGATTTTCAGCAGGTTTTTGATGAAGAGCAACTGTTGCATAGATGCTGATTCAGATAAAAAAGCACACTATGCTAATAATAGGTGCCTTGTCACAGAACAGCAGGGTATTCCGTACATACCAAACTATCAAAAACTAAAGTACATGCTCATTTTTGTTTGTTGGTATATTGAAAATTTTTTTATAGCCTACTCTTTCAGTACAAATGACCAAAATGATTGTGGATGTGTTTATCCGTGAACTTCAGTTTATCCTTTTATCCCATCGTTGAATATTTGGCCTGATTTAGAATGCTAAACAATTGCACACTTTCAACGTTACCATCTATAGCCCTGACTATCCAGTTAACGGGAAATATCGACTTCCACAAATCCTTTGTCCGATAGTCGGAAGTTTGACGGAACGGTTTCGGCTTCTCGAAACAAACCTCCAATCTCACCAAGGTGTACGACACAATGAACGCTTCTTTTTCGTTGCAAGAGAAACCATCAATACAGTGCAGACGTCAAATATAGGACTTAATAGTCTACCATTTCTAGTATAGCGACTATTTGTTATCTTAGAGCATTTTTAACGCAATGCATATGCTGGTTTGAGTGATCATTGGTAAATGTCGCAATCGTCGAAAAACCAACCAAAGGTAGAGAAAATATAGATGAAAAAATTATATTCATGCTATTCTAAAGTTTTGTTTTATATTTTAGAACAATGCAGCAGTGAGAGTTGTTTGTAGAGTGCGGCCATTGAATGAAAAGGAAAAAGGGATCACTGATGGGCGATGTATAAATATAACAATCCCTGATAGGATAGAATCTATAGGCACTCGTCAAAATGAAAATTTTACGTTTGATCACGTGTTCGATGAAAACTCTTCACAGGCTGAAGTTTTTGAGAATGTCGCTCGACCAATTGTTGCCGAGGTTATGCGAGGGTACAATGGCACAGTATTTGCGTATGGACAGACTTCATCTGGTATGATGCATCGTTTTATTTGCATATTTTTAAACTAGTTTTCCTCTAGGCTTAGTCTATGAAATCGGTAAACATAAGAAAAATATCAAACATTCTGTGCAATTTTAGCGATTCGATAATGTGGAAAAATATGGAATTTGTCTAAAACACGTCACAGGTAGTTCTTTGAACTAAATTTTGTGAAAGATCATATAATGCTTAAACTTTTAATATGCAAGTTTTGTTAGGCATAGACTGCTATTGTGGACTTAATATTATCAATTGTGCTTTCAATCAATTTGAAGTTCGTACATGTATAAATTGAAAAATTGTGTCAAAATCTGTACATATAAGGTAATTATATTTTTTGCTTTTCAGTTACTTCATGTTCGTTATTTTCGTCATTACTATTTATTGGTAATATTTTAATTTGTAATTAGCAAAAAAGCTATGCACTTATCAGTTTTTAAGTTAGACAGATCTGCTTATGTTGAATGAATCATATATATTCAAATAATGCTCATATACATAGGGAAAACGCATACTATGGAGGGTCCTGATATTCATGATAGTCAACTTCAAGGTATAATACCGAGAACTGTAGACGAAATTTTCAGGTGCGTATTGGAAATTTTTTATTCAGCTCGAGTAATACCATAATCTCAATGTTTTCTAAGTTGATATCGTTTTATAGATATAAATAAAGCACGAAAATCGAACTCAAGCCTAAGTAATTTTTACCTAACTTGTAGAATATTGTAAGAGTCCAAGATAAACCAATTTGATTGGGTAAATTTAAATCTAATCGTTCAAATTAACACTAAGCCACACAAATTCTAATGATTTTATTGAAGAAATATTGGTGTTCTTACAAGTATCTTTTCCTGAGATTTCAATTTTCTTTGATTAAAAAGAGGGTTCAGTTTAATTTATGCGATGTACTTGGCAATTTCCATATTAAATTTTCCCTCTCTGAATTTCAATTTTGATACAAATTAAATGGAAATGTTGGTATTTATAAATCAATGGTCAAAACTTGGTTGAATAATTTATATCCAACCTTCTATTTGAGTGATATTTCATTTTCGCCAAAATCGAAAGTTCATGTAGTTATTGGCAGTTTATTTTGGTGCATAAAATTTTAAGAGAGTTTCGCGTAAGATTTATTGGTGCGGTTTCTCATGAGAATTTCTTGCCAAGTCCAGTCAAATTTAGAAAGCTCTATTCTGGCTATACAAAGTAGGGTATATGCTTGTTCTTCAAGAAGTGGAAGATTTATTCGAGCAGCCGAATACTTACCTTGGTGAAAGATCATATTTCAGAAAAATTTCTGAAAGTTAAAAATTTTTTGAATGACGTTTTCTTAAAATTCAATGTGCCTAGATTATGCCTAGATTTAAAGACCGTGTGTGTACTGTCATGAGGCACAATCGAATACTTTTGACTGTTCTGATGAGCATTTGTTGTTTAGTGAAATTTGAAAATAAATTTGAGTTTTCCCAATTATTTTTTATTGCAAATAGGGTCGTCGATGACGCCGAAGATACTTGGGAATTTGCAGTAAAATGCAGCTACATTGAGATATATATGGAGAAAATCAGAGATTTGCTGGACACATTTCAAACAAGGGTTAATTTGCAGGTTTTTGAGATGTTAAAAATAAGAATAGTTTTAACACCAGACAGTAAATTTACACCGAAAATGTAGCATTAAATAAATGCAATGGCCCCATGCAAGAGGAATGCACCTTTTTAAACTGTTAAGTTAACTTACATAAGATGGTTAAGAAATGAAGATTTTAAACTTTTCAATAACTATTCTGAATGTTGACCTTACTTAAAACGTTCTTGCTATGAACTGGTAGCCATCTTCGTTGCTTCATCCTTCTGCGACATTGAAAACATTATTGTCTACCATGAAGTTATTCAAGATCCCTATTTTAGTTCTATCTTGAGATCTTTAAAATATGTGTTTGCTTTTCTTACATATGATTGAAAATATGTTATGAAATTTGGCAATAATGTTATCAACTTTCATAGCAGTATAATATGATTTTATTATTCACTCATGACATGTAGTAATTCGTAAAAGTATAATAAGCTTTCTCTCAGAAGTATCATCTGACAGTGCATTGAATATTAGGTAAGGGAAGACATTCAGCGAGGCATATATATATCTGGCGCTACGGAACAGTATGTCACGAGCGCTAGAGAGCTTTTAAAGATTATGGAATCGGGAAAGGCAAACCGAGCAGTTGCTGCTACAGGTAAACTGAATTGAACGACCTCTTTGATTTTATATGATTTAGCGTATTCTCGACTTGCTTTGATGAAAAATGAGCATGCAGGGGAGCTATTCATGGTTAGGTTTACTAGGCTATGTCTAGTTATGTATTTGTCCCTGTTTGGCTATATGTACTTGTTCACTTTTATAGCATATTTGTGTAGTTTAATAAGTTTCTAGAACAAAATTTAAGTTGATGCATAATGCTTTATTTCAATCATTAATATCGCACTGCTTTTTTTTGCTGCCTCTGCTGCCCCTGCATCTCTGTACTATACCACTGACTTATCGTAACTGAGTACACAAAGCATAAATATATCAAGTAAAATATTCGATAGATTTGCATATTTGCAACAAGTTGCACAGCATCTATTTTGCCCAATGTATGATGGAAGAAACTTATTGGCTTATTTTTTTATTTGCTGCCACAAAAAAAATAGATACTGCTTATTTCGTCAAATAGTACTTGACAATTTTGAGTGCATTTATTGATTTGTGCTATTGCTATCATTTTTAATTCAGACCTAAAATTCCAAAATATATATTCAATATATACTAGTGATTAATAATAACTTTTCTGTAATATTAAATAAAATTTATAGTTCAAGATGGTATGCTATTGAAGATTTTTTTGAGTAATTGTACTAATTCATGTTTAGGAATGAATTCGGGATCGAGTCGTAGCCATAGCGTATTTATTATAACGATATCACAGCGGAACAGTGAAACTAGCTCTATCAAAACTGGAATGCTCTATCTAGTGGATTTGGTATGTTCGACTTATTAATATCAGATGAATAGTTTAATCTTTTAAGTATATTGATGAATTCTCATGTTGCTACCAGCAAATTGAAAAAGATTTTTTAAAATTTCAACTTAAAATTTCATTGAATTCAAAATTTTATTTTGCATGTTAAGTATATGATACTTTATTGTATTCTATAATAAAAGTATACCGCCTACTGATTGATTTGGAGGTTTATTTTTTATAAAATCAACACTTCTCAAGCTTCTTTTCATTGCAAGCTGTTTCAAATAGTACTTCATTTACCGCAATTGCAAACTCAAGTTTTGTGTGTTTTTATAATTTGGCTACATATATATGTCAAGTATAAGGTTTCATCACGAATCTTGTGCAGTCATGCAAATATAATTGATTTAAGGGTTTGGACTCATTGAAAGTTTTTGGTTTTGTAATATTTCGCACTGAACTTAGTATCTTTTATCTTTTTGTTTAGGCTGGAAGCGAAATGGTAAAGAAAACACAAGCCAGTGGGCAAACTTTAGAGGAAGCGAAAACTATTAACAAAAGCTTAAGTGCCTTAGGATTAGTTATTAATGCACTGACTGATGAAAAGGTAAGAATGGAGTACATACATACATTTATACAGGATGTAAATTATCTCTCCTCCTCCTCCCTAGATTTTAATGTAGCTGCAATCCAGCTCTCAAACAAAAAAGATTTCCAAACAATTCTAGCATCAAATAGAACGATTATAATCATAGGTTTTTGTTTGTGAATATCGGAGCATTCAACAAAAAGATGGGGTCAAATGGGGGGGGGTGTACATACGTATCTATGAATACAAATATATATATATATATATATACATAAGTAGAGGCAGAATTGCGACAGTTGTTGGTTTATAGGACAAATACATAAGATAGAATGATTCTATTGATAGAGTAATATCAAGCTAGATGATGTAAACATGCATTCACAGCAATGAATCATCAAATTCCAATCATAATAGATTCTTTCTTAACTACATTCTGCAGTTCAATGTTATTTTTTATATATTAAGCATAATTCTTGAACATTCAGCAAATATGCTCAAGTTTTGCAGTAATTGTGCATAATGTGAGCATTACTTTCCCTTGATGAATGAGTAATTTTCACAATAAAAGTGCTGAATAGGTAACTAAATTATGTTTACCCATTTTTACCCTTCAGAAATTATTCGGAAATTATATATTGCGACTGGAATGAAATCTCATTACGAACGAAAGTTATCAAATTTTGTATGCCTCTTCAAATTCTCATTCATTAGTGGCATATATATATATATACATATATATTGCCCTCAAGGTCATTCCTTTCTAGGTACCTATTTATTCTAAATGTTCACCCCTTTTAAAATTGGAATATTTTCGGATTTCTATAGGCTACTCACGTGCCATACCGTGACTCGAAGCTTACTCGAGTATTGCAGAATTCTCTGGGTGGGAATAGCAAGACCTGCCTTATCATAAATTGCAGCCCTTCAACTTATAATGCAGATGAGACGGCAAGTACGTTAAGGTTCGGTAGTCGCGCAAAGAAAATTAAAAATAATGCAGTCGTGAATGAGACGCGGTCCATAACTGAACTCAGTGCCTTATTAGTCAAGGTGGGATGAACTGTAATCCTTCATGTCTGTAAAAACGATGATACAGATATAAAATTTCTGGCGAATGAAAAAATAAAAACAAAATTTCACCTTATATATCAAATGCTTTAATTTATCCCCCCCCCCAAATATAACACCTAGCTTTTGCTGAAATGGCTATTTTATCGAATTCAGATTAAAATTGTACTTTTTACATTTGAAAGTGTAACTAAGTTGATGTTTAGTTTTTTGGGGGGAGGGGGTATTTGGCAGCACTGAAAATTTATTTAGCAAATCTAAACTGACTCACCATGTTACGTAAATGACGAAAATCCAACTAAATTTACTAAATAATATAGCATTTGATTATTTTAAGCCTACATAATTGTTGATTCAGTTGGTAAGTGACCAGCTAAATATGCCTCGAGAAGATTAAGCATTGTAAAATTCAATAGAATACTGATTTAAATCGTTGTTAATGAGTAATTTTCCCATATGGGATGAAATTTTTGTATTTAAATGACAAATCAATATTTGCTGAAATCATTTAAAATTGTACATGTATGCTAACATTTGAATTTCAAGACCATTTATCTCTGTTGAATAGTTACATGATTACGGAAATGAACGTGTTTCATGTTATAGGATTTCAACCTGAGTTTATTGGTTTAACGTAAGAAGCTAAACCTAGATTCATTTTAACTATGAATTAAGAAATTTTTTGCAATTTCATGCATGTATACAAAATATATATATAAGTGTGTATTTCAGATTGGGATTGGTAAATACTCAGGGACATATGGGGAATTATGATTTGCCTAATTTGTAAAAAAGAAACTCAGTTTGATTCCTTTTATGTATGCTTGCACATGTTCCCGAATGTAATCCTCTAGGTGAAATCATGATATTTTTGTTCATTTTAATAGGCAGAGAATGCTTTGGAGCTGCAAAGAGGCTATATAGCCGCTCTCGAATCTCAGCTTAAGCAAGATGGTAAAATTCCTACCTCTCGGCCATCAGGGCTTACTCCAATGGAATCCACTGAAAACAATGGTGACATTACGACCGGATCTAATGCGTTGCAGCAACTTCATGATAAAATAACAAGATTAGAAGGTATATTTTTACTAGCTTATGATATTAAATAAATGCACCTTTTGATGCAACAGATAGATTTAAATGTTGGGCCTTATGCCCTGAATATGCCAACTACGCCAAATGATGAAAAGCTCGTCTGAAAGGCAAAAATAGACATTTCAGAACACATGATATATATATGTATATATATAATTATAGATTTTGAAAAGTATGTATACCATTTTATTTAATTTCACACATTTTATGACAAAACTGAGAATACGATTCGGGTATATTGTTTCTTGTAGAACGTGCACAAGAAGATGAAGAAGAATCGGCTAGACGATGCAGAGAGATACAGAGATTGGTAACACATATATCAACTTATGTATATATGTTCATGCATGCTTACATTTGAAATCTGGCTTAGAATTGTTTGATACTCAAATCTGATTTTGCCATGAATGAATGAATGAAATTATTTCATTTGGAATGTTGCTATTAATTTCTTCCTTTGAACATGTATTTATAATGGACAGTAAGTGGTGGTAATTTTATGCTAACTGGTTGATTTCCTATTCTAACTTCTGATTAAGATTATTTTTTTCAAGTTGCTTTCGTTTACATTCAGCATTGTATAATTATTTGATGTATACATAAGCCCATTTTATTTTCATACAAAAAAACTGTCTATTTGCATAATAAATTTGTATAAGTTCTGGCTAGACACTATTATATAAAAGAGGTACTCCTTTGAAGAATAATAGAGCCACCAAGGCTGTGAAAATTTTTATTTCCTTGGACTCGTTCTTCAATAAGTTTTATATCCTGATAGAATATATGACGTTTTCAGATTGCATTGTGCACATTTGTGTGTAAACACAATAGGTTTCATTGCTGCATGAAGGAGAAGCTCGAGCCGCAGCCCTTACATTAGCTCATAATGCTGAGCGCGAAAGGGCAGATAACCTCGAAAAGTCACTTGCTTTTCAAGTCGATGCCACTGCAAAGGCTGAATCTGAAGCTAGGACTTCTAATGCATTGGTGTCTAGAACTGCGTTTGAATTAGCGGAGGCAAAGGTTTGTAACAGTTATTATATATTTCTTGATTTATTAATTACTTACTAGCCCATCAACCTTCATTTCGTTCAAGCCTTCTTGCAACTAGTACTTGATGTTTCTTTCGATGCAATGTTGATAATAAGCAATTTCATGCCGCCGCATAAACAACACCCCTTAAACAATGTGCTTCATTTTTTACCACTTTAATCAGGGTATCCCCCTCTTTTCAAAGTTTAATGCGGCATACGATTATATCTTTGTTTATGTTGAACCAAATTCTTTTCATTTTTCATTCTGAATCGTTCATACACTTCACTCTACATTGATTAACGGATACATACGTATTATGTGTTAATGTACATTTCAGCTGGAGTGTAATTTCATATGTATTTTAAGTCAATGCTGTTTTCATTTGAATAAGTATTTGTATCTTTAGTATCCTTAAAATGTACATATAAAAATGCTGATACAATTCACGTTGATTGCCATAGTACAGGTTTATTATTAAGCTATCAATACTATTTTCTATCTATTTTGCAATATATGTATACTGATACTTTTTACATATGTATTATGTAACTCCACTCGATAGATAACAATTGAGACACTAACTGCCGAAAGAGAAAGATTGACCAATGAACTTCAGCGAGTGTCAGGAGATGAAACTGCTTCAATATACTGGCATAGCCCTAGCGAAAGGTCAGAATCTAGAAGCACTTCTATATCTAACGATCAGGATCAAGACTGGAATATGCCGCCAACACCACCGACAGATCGCATAGATAATGGGTTAGCAGAGTTGAATGACAGGTCCCAATACATTGAAAAAACAGTATACCAAAAAAGAATTAAAGAGCAAGAAAAACAAAAGGCTACTCTAGTCGCTGATTTAGAGGTATATTTTCATTCTATTATATGCTTTAATTAATTTTGAATAGTCCCTATATGAATTGAAGATGCTTTATTGACTTAGAAAACATATAGATTCATTCAAATTTCACTGATTTAGATATACGTTCATACTTATTCGATACTTGAATGGCTCTTGAATCAAACTGGTAACATTAAAAAATGCGTTACTTGTTTGAAAAAGGTTGTAATATTTTGAAAATTTAACTGATTTAATGGATTTGATATATTGCACTTGGTGTTTGAGCTACAATTAAACAGTGCTAATCTAATAATGAAATTCCTTTAAGACCCAGAAAAATGTGTGAAACTTTACAATGATAATCGATTTGAATCATGTTTAGGCCTACTTACCCTATAATACTTTCATTGGTCACAATGTTAGGCTTATGACTCAAGTTAAGTCTACAATAGAATATTTTTGTGAGTAAATTTATAAATTGTACATTGCTCAATTTGATTATGCCTAGCTGAGGTCGATATGGCTGCAGTGTATTATAATGGACCTTTCAGTAGTTCGACATTTTATGAGTCGACTTGGGTTGACTCGCAAATTTTCATTGTTAATTTAAAATAAATGTGCTAATAATCAGTTCTCGAGTTGTCTTAAGTTGACAAACCTGATTTCGTTCCGAAATCAGCATATATTGCAGAATTTTTTTATTTATTCTGTTCACGAAGATTTTTTGTAACACTTTGTATTAATTTTACATCAGCAACTTTTGTAAAATGCGAGGCTTGAATAAAATTTAAAAATCAGCTGATATTATGCAGTTTTTCTTACACTTTGTGCTCGTTCTGTGGTTTTACTTTTTTGAATTTCTTTGCTCATTCCAAATGTTAAGATTTTGAAGTGCAGCAGTTTCCACATTTCTTCTTTAAAAAATCTGGTATTTTTTAAATACTATTCTTCAAACACTTTTTTGCAATAAATAAGAATCGAAAAGCCACCGATAGATGCCTCTAACTTAAAAATTATTATTCTTCATATGGGATTACTTTATGAAAAAATTGCTATTTTAAGCAACCTTACAATAACCCCCCCCCCTTTTTATGGTTCTATATGTGCAAAAGAGTGTCGTTTCACCAAAGTTATTTTTTTCGTTTTATTAGAAGTCATCAGCGCGAGTTAACGATCTCGAAAGGAAACTTTTGAACAAAGAATCATTATCGCCCACACGATTGTCGGTTGCAAATTCAAATGAATATCATGCATTAGCCGAAAGAAATAAAAAAATGACACAGGTTTGTGCTGACAATTTTTCATTTTCATGTACTTTTATAGAGTGCATGCTAATGTTTTTATATACAATTTTTATAATATATTTTTAATGAATAGTCATTTCTGCATACTTATTTCCAAGTGTTTCTGCATTATATAAATGTCCACTATTGAAGAGTTCAAAAAGGAATAACTTTCAAAGAGCCACATTATCAGTAGTATTTCTATGAATTCTGCTAGCCAATAAATAATGAGCATTTCAAAGCAGGCACAAATTTTGTTCATACATATCAAATTCATTTTGCTAGAGGAAAATCAATTGCACCTTTCATTGACAGTGCTAGCTATTTTTATTGTGCTTACCATTCATATTGAGCTACATCTAGCTACTTTACCTCTTTAACTTTACTAGCTATTTGATTTTGAACGAAGAAAAGTCCTACTCAACTTTTTTGTTACCAATAAACTGTTTTTAACTTGTATTTACACAAAATTCATTCAGTTTCTGAACAGATTATTTTTTTATAATATGGACTAGGCGTCTGCCTTTGCTTCGCTCTGGCCTCTTTTGGTCCCTACATAGCTATAACTAGTTAAGGCTAAAATCCAGCTAGTCGTAGAATCTGAAGTTCTTGCTACTGGTTGACAAAATAAAGTTCTGGCTACTTTGTTAATAATTATGTTTTTTACTACAATATAAAAGAATTCATGCATATTTTGGATATATTTTTTTCATGAAGCGCTTGGGACAGATAATCGCTGTTCATAAACAGCTTTTAAGACAATTTAATGCAGTAGAAGCAGAAAGCAAGATGAAGGATGAAAAGTTAGAATTATTTTCTAGAGAAATTGCCGAATTAACGGACAATGAAGAGATGCTCAGAAACAAAATGGACGAGATGTCGGTAAGAAATCATACATATTTAAAAATTTCATAGTTTAGATAAGTGCCAACTGATTTTCCTCTTTAAAACTTGAAAAAAACTGGCTTTTCGGACATATACTGAAAGGGCAGCGCACAAGGCTAGCTGTAAAGACTAAAAGTGGAATTTTGCAGGCTTGTTTTTGTCAATTCAATATAAGTTACTCACAATTCTTAAAGCTAGCTATAAGTTTAAAACGGATTTTCGCTTTACAGACAACTGTGGAGGATTTTTGTTGAAAAGCTGGAAAAAGTGTAACAGCCTCATAAATTTTCGGTTCAATTTATGCTGATCTTGTGATATGTGCAATATGCATTGAATTTTTGCATTATCACATTTTGCTTTATTTAGTCGCTCAAGGCTAATATATCTTCTGATTCACTGCAAGACACTCTACAAAAATCTATTCTAATGATGCATCTCAGTTAAGGGATTTTATTCGATTTATTTTGCTGAGTTATTTTGACATCAATGTCAATGAGCCTCGGATATCGTATTAAGTTTATTGAGATGTAGTTGATATGAACTGCAAATAAATTCTCTCATTTGGATAATATTTTCGTATAGAACATATTCGATTATATCTGTTAGTATATTTCAATGAATAGTTCTTATTGGCATTCTAACTATGGTTACTCAATATTTTTGTCTCGTACATTTGTAAATGTTTTTATTCTTTAGGTGTCCTATACTGAAGATCTATCCAAGCTTCGAAGCGAACTGGGTACACTACGAACCCAGTATTTGACATTTAAAGAAGAGCAAGCTACCAGATCAGATTATTTACCTGGAGAAAGACGGGTGATTAGAGGGGGAAATAGTGATCGCGCTCTGCTCGAGGTAAGTATAATTTCTATTTTAAATTTTTTAAATGAGTACATATTCCAAATTTCCTTTAAAATGGTACTTTGATAATTAATGTTAAGGATAATTTTATAAATTGAGGGCTTATGAAGCTATAATAATTAAATTTTATTCTCAACAAATTTTCTGTTTCCATTAAAAAAATATTTCCTACCAAGTACAGAATAGTAGGCCTTTAAAGTTGTTTAAAATCTTTTATCTTTACGAAGTAGACCTTTCAACAAAAACATACACTTGAAGTGAAATGTCATTAATTTATGTTTTTTTGTGGGTTCAAAAAATCTTCTTAAATCCTTTTTAGTTAAGATAATTAAATCTTTAAGTGTACACATTTTGGAACAAGTAGATATGTGAATTGACATGCAAAAAAAGGCATGGGTAGATCAATTGCGGATACAATTCAGGTCAGAATCTGTGATGTGTTGAATTTTTTCATACTGGTGGAAGTAAAGAATAAACTGCTATTTTTACTACAATTATCATTTTTTTAAATTATTTTTATTCTTAAGGTAAAGTCTATTCGTGGAGGTCGTTTATCCGGGGCATCAGAAGTTGGCCCAAAAAGCCCCACGAATTTTTTAAGCCGACTTTTTTTGCCAAAGCCCCCTACAAAATCCCCCCCAATGTCATTTTCAAGTACCGAGCAGGCAGTAGAATCTGCAGCACAAGTACCTTCTTAAAATTTGTTATACAGATTTTAAGTTGAAGTGCTTGGTTTATTATAACAACGTTATGCTGATACATCTTATTCGATAATAAATTTTCTTTTTTTGCAAAAAAATTATTGATAAATGTGCACGTTTTTATTCCTAAGTATCGAGCCAAAATGTATTAGAGGTGTAATTTTACTCAAGCCCATCAAAGGTGCTATTCAAAATTTTAATGCTCTGTTCTTTTCAACTTTAAAAAATTACCATGCACTTAAAAAGTTCCTGCTCATTCAGGAATCTTTTACTCTTCTGATAGTCAGTTCAAGTGGGTCCTTTCCTTTAATTATGAATATTGTCATGTATCCAGCTAAAAAAATCGAATCCAATGAAGAGGATTTGATTAATTAGCAAAATAGTTGGCGTACTGAGCTCGAGTGATATATTGCCTAAAAATGCTTATATTCAAGAAGTTATATAAATTAATCCTACAATCCAGTTGTACCCATCAGAAGAAAAATATACGTACTAGCTGCATTTGGCTATCAGTTGTTGCCTTTCTAGAGGGGGGGGTGCCTCCCTCAGTTAAACACACCCCGAAATTCTTATCATATGCCTCATGCTCGATAGTAGTAACAACAATCACTGTAGATTTTGGAAAGTTATGCTTTGCCAGCATCTTTGGAGCAGTGAGTATTGAAAGTTGCGGATGTTAATGACAGAGGTTAAAATCTTGGCTCATGAAAGGAGCTGTATATAACCCAGTTTATAATGAGTATGCAGCTTAAATGAGTGGTAGAAATTTTTATGCCACTTCTCATATTGAGGCCAAAAATGTTTGAATTATTGGATGTTTGCTATGAGTTATCTGCAACTATCACCAAGTTCCAAAAAAAAAGAATTATATAGCTTATAAGTTGATTCTATTCAGTATTCATAGGTCTAAAAAACAATTTGAACGTGATATAATGAATAATTTTTTATTCAATTTACTATTTTGTATCCTCGTAGGTACTTTTTCCAAAATTAATTTATTTCTATATTCTTAGCGATGATACTCAAATATAATGTTTCTAATCTTTACTTCTTGCGTGATATTTGATATTTTTGTGGCTTTTTGTTATTCCTGTGTTTTTGGTGGCTTCCACCAATGCTACGATTCCGACATCCTCCGTATTCGACTAGTAACTGTATGACATTGTCGCGATCGAGGGACATATCTGCATAGTCCATTGCAGTCTGTCCCATGTCATCTTTTGCATTGGGGAAAGCATTAGCGCATAAGAGTTTTCTAATGCAACTCATATCGCCAACTCTAGCTGCTAGCATCAGAGGAGTCTGTCCATGTCGATTGCACGAATCTGCGGCAGTAAAAAAATGCAGCAAACTGATATCCATGTCAAAATAAAAATAAGAAAATATTGCGCTTGTCGCTATCTTTTCATGAGGCAGAAATTTTTTAGTGACTAATAGAGATGCTGCAAGGAAGCCTGCATAAAGCACTAAACCTAACAACATGTCAGTATATGTAACTTGTGTGACCTCAAAACTTTTCTTTCGACCACACTCTAGCAGCAAATGAACGATTAAGTTACAGAACAATATATATTGTGCATCTTTAAAAGATATGCAAGTTACATAGGTTAGGCTGTCGTTAGGCGCCTTGTGCGATGTAGGCCAGACAGGCTAGCTATTACTAAATGGTCAAAATATGAATGTTCGAAAAAAAATTGTATTTATACTAGTAGAGAATGAAAGGTGCGTTATTGCCTATTATTTGTAAGCAATTCTTATAATAACGATATGTGTATTATATAACAAACTTCAACCGGCACTGGCAACTTCCAAGAAAGTCTATTTTACTTTCACTGATCATTTTAAAGGTTCCAAGCGGTATTTTTTCTGGTCTAAAGAGTAATAAATACTACATAGCTGTTGTAAGAACATGAGCATTTAAGATCTATCCTGCTTCGCACAGCAATAATAAAGGCCTGAATCAATGTGTAAATATTCAGATGTAATTTTAGTTTTACTAGAGTGCGGCCCATCTTCTTTATATGAGTTACTAAAAGATAAATTGCTCTAATTATGATTCATTCAACATTGATTTTTGTTGTTTATTTCAATTTTTATTCGTTGAAATATTACAGCAGCGTAGAGCGATATTGTTAATTTCTCACCTACATTCATGCTAGCACTTATCAAAAGGTCTAATATTCTATCAGATCGTCTTATGCATGCAGCGTGTAATGGTGTAAACCCATCAAAATCTCCTGCTTCTTCTAATTCGACATAAGCACTTTTCGGCAATATTGCATTTTTTAAGACCCCTCGACCAGGAACAAATGCAGGAGCATTCGGATTAAGTCGACTTTGTTGGGAATTACGTTTAGTGTGAGATTTATTTCCACCGTTCAAAAGCATTTGCACAATTGAAATATTTCCTTTCAAACATGCAATGTAAAGAGCTGATTCTTTGGAGTGGTTTCGAATCCCAGTGTCAGCACCAGCGTAAAGAAGTAGCTGAACAATTTCTGAATGATTAGACTGTTACAAAAACATAGAAATTAGATAAAATTATGCATTTGATCAAAACGAAAATCATATAATATACAGCAAAGAGATTAATTATTTCCGATTTTTTTGAAGTAATCAAAAACGTGATACATAAAAATGAAACTTCAGCTAGAATCTGATTTTTGAAAAGCATTGATAAATTTGCTAGAGGTATTTAAGCTCTCATTATATAAACTGCTTTATATTATTTATAGTATCTATATTAGTTTTATATCAATATATTATATAAAAAGCTACAAAATAAATGCCATACATTAATAAGGAATGAATACCTCGGCAGCAAGAAATAACGATGTAGCACCGTTTGAATCTGTTAAGTCTAGTGCATTCGTCCTTATATCTTGAACTAACCATTTCGCTAAAAGAAAGTTTCCTCGTACAGCAGCCCAATGCAGCGGAGTACGTTTCTTAGTTCCCCAGCAACAAGATGCCTCAGCCAAAATAGCACGCTCAGATGATAAATTACTTGACGACGAGAAAGGTAGGCAGTTTATACATTGTAATCTTGCTTCTGTTATAATATCATCGAAACGAAAGAATTTCTCTTGCGGGTTGCACGATGTTAACTGCTCTTCGATAATGCCAACCAAAACAGGTGAAACATACGTAATCTCAATAACTTGAAGATTCGATAAGGCATCAGATGTGATCGTTGAGGGAGAATATTGATTACTTTCTTGATCGTCAAATTCCGAATCAATTGAAAATTTCACTCCGCCTAAAAATAAGTAGTTCAGATTGCGAGTTGCACCCGAATACATGATCCGGCATAAACTTCGTAATCCATCTAAGCTCATGAGTGTGTTTGTCAAACCTAATGTTTGAAGGACTGAAAAATTGATATGCGTAGGCAACATAGAACCCAATCCATCTGCAAAAAATGCAAATCGAACTTCTTCATGCTTGGAGCGTAAAATGTCCGCAATAAATCTATTTTTAACTCTGAAACACTTTGATATTGACAAGAATTGGAGCTTGGAAACATCTTGTAAAGCATCTCGTAATACAATCCCAGGTACATTTGCAGCGGAAATTGAGAATCTGGAAATTCTGTTTCTTCCCATGAGATAACGCAACCCATCTTCCCATTGACGGGGAGTGGGCAACCATTTATGATGGATACTAAGGCTCAATTCGGAAACTTCTTCTAATCCATCCCGGAAGAATTTATTAACATATTTTAAAAGTACCAAATCGCTCCATGCATTAACGGCATATCTCAAAATTATGAAAAATATCTCCTTGGTTGTTGATTCAATTCCAATAGTTTCACTCATTTTGTTTATGTTTTTCTGTGAAATTACGAAAAAAGATATTGAAGGTTTAGCTACTTACCAGAAAAAATCAAGAGGAAAATTATTGTGACTGAAACTACTTATTACGACTCATTTTGGAATCGTTGCAGTAAAAAAGTTGTTTTTTCCCAGTAGAACAAAAATAACTGCATAATTTATTCGATTCGAGTAGTAAATTACATATTTGATTAGAACAGCATGTTTGCTGCTAGCATCATGAGAGCCAACCTCAAGCCAATGAATCTTAAATATTTATAGCTGTGGAACATTATAAACACTTTCGAATATATTCCGGCTGTAATAATATGATGGCCAAAGAACTACTTGATAAAAATTTAACATTGGAAGTATTGTTCGATTTGTGTTAGGAAAATGCAAATGTGACAAATAACACAAGAACAGAAAGAGAATTTGGTATTAACCTACATGTGTTGCTGAAAGTGAGATAGCTTTCATAACACACAAAACTGAGCAACATGAAGAACAGGGTTCAGTTCTTTAAATTACCTCGGAACTGAAACCAAATGTCAGGATCTGATCTGTTCTGCCATGATCTGTTATGGAACTGTAACTCTATGGACTTAATTCGTCTTATATGTGCATTCTTGTAAAGCACATTCACTTACAGAGTGTTCTCAATAGTGTGTTCTCACAAGTATGTTCTCATAAGTGTGTTTTCATATGTGTGTACTCTTAAGTAGTATTGTGTTGGCAAGATTCATTCTTGGCAACACATGAATAGGGATTAATACATTATTGGCTGTATGTGTCTTCTTTGGGTTTCTGGTTATGTTTATTATTGGTTACATGCATAGTCTTTAATCTATTGATTCCTAACACTAAAATGAAGCCATGGACAAATTATACTGCAGCTATATAGAACAAGAATTAACCCTTGATGGAGTTAGTTCCTAGTAATTTAAATGTTACTCGATTGTTATTTTTATTAATATTCAAAGGATACTGTGTCAACACTTTCAAAACTGCTAAGTCTCAATAGCAACAACATGATTTTAATGCTCATGGGAAAATGATGAAGTAGCAAGTACTACATGATGTTGTACAAAAATGTTAAAAAAATGGGCTATCTTTCTTATTCTGACACTTTCCAACTTTTTGTCCAAATCAAATAATTATCCTATTTAAAATAAACTTTAAATTGATTGTCATCTTTAGCCAACTTTTTTATTATTCCCATCTTCTGACATTTGATCAAATACCTAAATTTTGGGTTGAATTTATTTAATCCTGATGCCAAATATTGCAATAAGGCCTGAGCTGATATAGTTGTGCAGGTTTAAACCAAGCAATAGTTCTGAACAATTTCAGGATCAGGAGAAGTACCTAACTAAATATTTTGTAATAGCATTGGTAATTAGTACTATACATCATACAGTAGTAGTTATATATATGAGATTCATAGTTTGGCCTAATTTGTGCTATTGGTTTTGTGTAATGTTTCCACCACTCAAGCGGAAACAACACTCAATAATGTATATTTCTTGTCAATTTTTTTGTTTTCTACTGTAGTTTTTGCATTTTAAAACAGAATTCTGTCTTTGTCCTGTCTATCAGAATTGCATAAGATTGAAAAGAAACAGCTATTTGAAGATAATTAGTATTTACACCACAGAACTGTAACAGAAATGATGCCAGAAGACAAAGCAGAGCAAATGTTGTGGAAGCATTGGCAGGAATGAACTGGTCAATGCATTATTATAAACACGGTTCATTCAATTCATTCCTCAATTTGTAATAAAATGTTAATGTATATTTTAGTGTTAAAATATGTGTTCACTGTTAGGGATATGTTAGGCATTTCTAACACTGTCCTTGCATTCATGATGTTTTAGATTTTCCTCATTCCTCTTTGACACGTTCCTGGCAAACATGCCACATTTTGATTCGACCAATAAATAATATGTGACACATATTGTCAATGCACCCAAGGGAATCCATAATTATTACCAGAACTATCTAGATTTCAGATATAGATTTTTAAAATGTATAATAGTTTCAAAATATGCAGGGATTGTAAATCACAATCTTGAATAGAAATAGAACAGAAAATCTAAGAAATTCTTAAGAGGGTTACAGGCAACTGTGCAGTGCCAGGTCCTTTGTTCAATTTCACTCAGAATATTAGTTTTTATTCTTCCTTTCTTCTTTGCCTTGGTTGCATTGCTTGGCTATGATATCATTCCCATACTTTACCTCAATCACAGTACTGCAGGACCATATTTCTTTAATATTTTACCAACACTTAGATCAATCATAAGAGCGAGATGTATGCGGTGCATAGAAATTTTATGACTGCAAAGATTTATTGGTTTGCAAGTATTGGAACACTTTGTAGCATTTTCCAAAAACTGATGCCACATGTATATTTCCATGTGTTGGATTCTAACAATTTCAAGATCTCCTCTGGAGATCACAGTTTTAATTGTATTCTATATATATTTAACAAGGACCAAGAAAGCAGCAATAGCCATACATATATATTTTACCTCGGAATCCGCATCTACAAAATGACTATCCAATAATGTGTGCAATAACAGTCAAACCACATCTTCTCCATTTTATTGTGTTGATTCGTTTCAACTAAGGATGTAGCATCTGAAATGAAGTTAAATAATATTTTAGAAATTGGCACTGGTTATTAAAAGAATGGACGTTTTTTTTATCTGCAATAGCTTTGTGATGCGCAGTTTGAAGTGATAGATACAGCCGAATAAAGCCGATGAAGTGCGATATTTTACAGCATTCCACTATCATTATGACGATTTGCTGTGATTAAAGATGCAATGCAACGTCGACACTGCATTTAGTCATTGCAGGGTGCTGCATTTAAAAGACAGAGGCCAGTTGAATGAAAAAGCATTTAGTATATTTACTTCTCTACGTGCCTATTGCTTCATGTTTTCATCCATTAGTTTCGATGAATCGAGCACTACGGCCGTCAATACAACTATATAATACAGAGAAGTATGCCCCTCCTGCAACACTTGAAGATGAAGAACTTGGCCCTGGAACGATTGTATGCGGCGGAGTCCTGAATGAAATAGAAGAATTGAATTTACCATCAGAGAAGGATACTGACAACAATTTCACAGTGGAAACCATCGAGTTTAAACCAAAATTACTGTGGTGGTGCAAAAG
Source organism: Vaucheria bursata (assembly GCA_032358265.1). Taxonomy (NCBI): domain Eukaryota; class Xanthophyceae; order Vaucheriales; family Vaucheriaceae; genus Vaucheria; species Vaucheria bursata. The sequence continues at coordinate 79,395 of JAULBW010002875.1, read as the reverse complement.
CGAATTGGAAGAAGATAGAGAGGTTAACTTTCTTGTAAATTCTGCGTTTTTGCTTGCAGTTTTCCTCACTGTCGTCATCCGTTTGACTATACCTACGTTGGATTCCAGTCGTGGCTGGACGCCTGAGGAAGTGTTATTTCGCCTTCCTCAAGACAATTGGCAAGGATACCTTAATGTTCTTCGTGAACACCCAATTCTTGTTAAGGCAGTGACGAGCGGCACTGTTTATGCACTAGGTGATTGGACTGCTCAAACTACAAATGGTGTACCATTAGCAGAGCTTGATAGATGGCGGGTAGGTCGATCAGCTGTGGCAGGATTTATTGGGCATGGGCCGCTTTCACATTTTTGGTATACTATTTGTGAGTATGCTTTTAATGCAATTGGCTGGAATGGATTTTGGTGGGTAATATTTCCAAAAATTATGGTAAGCTCCATATGAGTTCTAAGATTTCGTGCATTATTGTATTTGAACTTTTCTTGGAATATTAATGTTGCATACAAATTTATTTTAGATAAATTTATTTTGTTACGTCACTGCATTTGAATATATTTAAACCAAATCTTTATTGATTTGTAGAACATGCAAAAAGGTTAAGTATATATTAGTTGTTAAAGTCTTAAATTCATTTACTCGATTCGCAGTCATGACAATCAAAAACACTTAATGCAATGAAGAGCTTTATATTTTTAAACTATTTAATTCTCAGAGCTAATGTTCGATTTTTCAATATATGTCGAACTATTTTGTCTAAAATTTTAATAAATCTTTTGAAAATTCAATTTTTCTTACAAGTTTTTTTAAATTAGCTGAAATAGCATTATAAAAAGAGTCTTTAAATCCTTGTCAGTTTCATTAATGCATTGCCAATTGACTATTATCATAAAAATATCAACTGCAAAAGGCATCTTACTTACTTTTTAGTGTACTCTTAGACTGACCAGCTTGTTTGGGGCCCTATTTGGAATGCCACATATGTTTTTTTGGTTGGGTTGATGAAACAAGATGCGCCGGAACGCGTTTGGGAAGCTGTAACTACGACTATGATACCGCTGGTAAATAATACAATTATGCGCAATTTTTTAATTGAAGTATTTTTTAATTTTTAAGGATTATTTGATAATTATAAGTAAAGTTTAAAATTAATTTTATTTAAATAATATTTTTGCAAATATGATCTGGTCCTATTTATAGTATAGTCAATTAAACTGAATCCAAAATTTATGAATTCTATAGTAGTTTGATTGCAAAACTATAAGATATTATGATAGTTGAATTTGTGCAACTCATTGCTATTTCATTATCTAGTATGTTCGTTTATTGTTAAGGTTATTTTTTAGTGTGTACAGACATTTATTACATTTCAGTTTAACAAATTTCAGAACTAATTTCTGTTGAATTTTGCTCTATTGGAATTCATAACTCTTGTTCCTAGTTTTTTTAGTGCATATAAATATAGAAATGCATAAATTTTTGAAATTTGAATTTGAATGTTTGGATTGAGTTTCAAGCACATGATTATTTTTCTATCAAGGTTGTATCCGGTCTTAAACTATGGCCAGCAGTGCATATAATTACTTATGGAGTTATTCCTCCAGAAAATCGATTGCTCTGGGTTGACACGGTATGTGTTGTAATTTTTATGTTTAATCTTTACTTATCACATAACGGGATATATATATATATATATAATGTTCATTTTATGGCCATATTTTTTGGCCAAATTACAATGTAGGTTATGATGCCATTGATATTCTTTCAATCCATCGATATCAATAGTACTACTATAATTTTGTACGTATTAGCATTGAAAAATTTTCGTTTAAACTTAATAAACCAAAGAGTCATATTGTACCAAGTTCCGTATTTCTGGTATAGCAATTTTATTCGGGGGTCCCCTCAAGTTCGATGTATACTAACTTTAATCTAGGAACTATATTCACGTTTTTGAGTGTGTAAATGTACTTCTTACTGAATACTGTATTACTTTATTTGTGATGGTTAAATTGTTATTTACCTAGAACGGGTTTTCTTGCCGTTTCTACTGGTTGAATGTGTTTCATGTCTTGTGTGATAGACGGAATTTCTATCTGTTCTTCATCTCATCATATGTTTGAATGGAATTTCTCGGTAAAAGTTGTGTAACATATATATTCAACAAAAAATATTTATATATATATTGAAATAATTTGCTTGATGAAATCTAATCTGAGGTAATGTCATGTGCAAAAGATTTGACATTAGTAAGTTCGGATATAGCAGATTATTTTTTAGCAAATTTTGCTGATAGTAAATAAATGAAAAGTCATATTGTATCCAAGTTCAGAATCAGGTTTTTGCATACAATGAATTAATTCGATGGTGAAAATAAATTTGTGATGTCCAAAGCTTTTTGAGTGGCTAATTTTCATTAATAGCATTATAACATAATCACATAATTTTTTCACAGAAGGTCATTATTAATTTTAATGTTGGTACTATTGCATTTAAAAACTGTTTTCATTGACGAGTGTTCCAAATTATCTTTTTTCTGAATTTGCTTTGGAAATGATTTCATTTACATGGTTCTTAAATGTAAAAAGTTTTGCACTTCTATCTTGAATTTTTTTAAGTTTCTTCTCTGTTAACCCTAAAAAAATTGAGTGTTGTGTTATGTAACAAAGTTATTTTCATTTGTTGAGCAATTTTTTTGCCAAAAAATGAATAAATTTTGAAGAATGTTTTAATTCTTATTTTCGTATTGTAAAATTTGAGGCAAAAAGATGATTCAGTTTTTCAAATGCATTGTTTGCATCGTTTGAATCCTGAAATATCCCTAGTCATTAGCCTATAAGACAATTCACAAATTACACATTTGGAATTCAGATATTTTTACTGGATAATATTTGATTGATATTTCCAAGTCACTTGAACTTTTTGTGCAATTTAATAAATTAACCTGAATTGTTCCCGATTGATAATGGAATCGTTCGATATTTATTTTGTTCAAAAAATTGGTACTGTTCAATGCTATTTATTTTGCATGAAACAGTACTAGCATGTGTAAAGTAGTTTGATTTTACATAAGTAAAAAGAACAAGAAATTATTAATTTTCGCTAGTAACAAAATGAACATTTTCTTAGGTGGAAATCTTGTGGGTAACTGTATTGAGCAAGCAAGCTGCCCAGGAAGCAAAAAAAGAAGCTAAGGCGTAGCATAGTAATGTTGAAAGTATTCGTCATAGTGGACACTAGTTCTGCCACTTTGAAATTTTCATTGTTTTTCAAACATGTCTACTGTGGTTTTATTTTTCTTCTCGTTGATTTGACAGAAATTTGTTAGCAAACTGTAAATAAAATAAACATGGCAATCCCTCGATTAGAAAGCACTTTCAATTTAATGAGTTCTTAAATTTATGTGACTAATGAATTGAAATCTAAATTTACTGTATCGGAGTAGGAATACTATGTTCAGTTTCGATTAATTTCGGGTTTTCATAGGCCATGTTAGCAGGGTTCATTATAGGTTTACTATTTTTAATACTGCTTCAGTGAACTTTTCTAAAAGCATGCAAACAAGACGAGCAATTCAGTAAATTTATCTAGTAGCCAATGTATAGAATACATGTTCAGATATGACAGAAGTAGGGAAGATTTTCCTAGATTGGCAAAAGTTATATTTCTGATTGAATAAATGTTTTGTACTTTCAAAAATTCAATGGGCATTTTTGTGAGTGCACTAGAGAAAGTACAAGTAAAATATACTTCAATTATCCAAATAGAAATATTTTAGAATTTGGCTATATGAGATATGAAGTCAAAGTAATTCTCTCTTTAAAAAATGTAGGATAGTTTTTTACAGGATTGTGTTGTCTTCTTACTCAAACCAACAATCTTGGACAAAGTTCTTTGCCAAAAAAAGACTGAGAAAACTGCTGTTATTCATTTCAATCAATTCTCTATTTGGAGTATATGTGGGTGTTGATATCGGTTAATGCTCAAAAGATGCTAAGAAATTTTTTTGTTTAGGCAATTTTTCGTATTGCATTCTTCATTATTTAAAGGCTCTAGGACTAGAATATTTGTCAATTATTTGCTCATCAACCTTCCTGAGTAAAGCTAATAATCAAATTATAGGTAGTCCAGAGAAAAAAATCGCAAATCGCAAACCCTAAAGGTATTTATGGAGCTAGAAGTACACGTTTAGTCAACTGTATCAAGTTTTCACCAAATGCAGTAGTCATTAATTAATGCTGTGGTGGCAAGCAAAAATTCTGCATTAATCGAAACCACCCTAACCAATATGAATGCAGATAAAATTTGCGGCAATTTTATGATATGTCAACTGCATAAATTTCATAAACATTTTAATAGAAAGCATGCACATCTGCCATGGAAAATGATTTTTCTTGCATTGTAAAATATTTTATCACTCGCAAAATATTATGTGATCGATCGAACTAATGAAATTTTTTTCAATTCGGAGAATGAATGCAAAAAAGTGCAATAGACATTGATTTTGTAAGTTCAAGTTCGGTTGGTAAATAATACTTAACTGCAAGAATGAACTACCAATCAAATGAGTGCATTCATTTTTGATTGGGTTTATCAAATTATGTAACAGTTTTGATTGAACCAATTAGCACTGGTTAAGAAATTTTGCGTTAGACATATATTGTAATGAATTCGGTATTACTTTCAGCAAATGATGATGGAGAGAAATGTCCTCTAACGGCATCTCTACTTAGCATTCCTCGTAGTCAACCATCAATTATCTATGAAAGTGAAAAGAGAGTTTTAAACTATGGTAATGTGCGTCATCGAGCATCCAAGATTTCATCTCTATTGAAAAATGCTGGAGTTCAATCTGGCGAGGCAGTTGTGATTTTATTGCCATTTACACCCGTAGAAGTGATCTGCGTGGTCAGCTTACTATTATCTGAGTTGGTTTTGTTACCTATTTACGACAGATGGCCAATCGCACGACTTCAGTCTATCATCCGCAATTGTCGTCCGGCAGCAATAATACATTTAAAAGATTCGAATATAGATTTTGTTCATGCTTATTCTAATGAAATAAGATGTAGCATTAGTGTAAATATGCATGGCGAGTGCGACCAAATAAAGTTGACAACATATACCAACGCAGCATTCCCAAATAGGTATCAATCTAATACCCTTTACATATTCTGCACTTCGGGCAGTACAGGTACGCCAAAATTTGTTTTGGGCACAAAATCTGGAGCTTTAAATCGTGTTCGATGGATGCAAGATTGTTTTCCTTTGAACCCTGATTCTAGCGAAAAAATGCTACGTCGTACTCCTCTTGTCTTTGTCGATTCAATTTCGGAATTATTCTGTGCATTACTCTCTGGAATCCCTCTACTTTTGCCATCAACATCCGTATCGGTGTATTCAGATTTGAGTTTGATGTTACCTTGTCTTGACAAAATTACACGTCTCTCCCTTACGCCATCATTACTCAAGCTATTGTGTCGACTAGAGAGTAACCTTCATGCGGTTCTTCCATCACTATCTCTGTGCAGCGTAAGCGGTGAGCCCCTTCCATTGAATTTAGTGAAAAGCTTTACTGAATCTACTGGGCCAAAAGTTGAGCTAATAAATCTATACGGCAGCACGGAATGCGCTGGAGATGTATGCTATTCAACAATTGCTGATATACTGATCGAAGTTCCCTGTGAGCATATTGAAAATATTAATGCAGATAATGAACAGATTAAGGTTTGCTCAATACTTTTTCCCCTTTGTCCTTACTATGTTTACTTTATTAGTTTAGGCATATCTCAACAATCGTTTGATTTTAGGATAATTTTAGATGAAGGCCTATTGATGCTGTTCTTATTACACCCATAATACAGATGATCCAATCACTACAAACATAGGCATTAAAAACTGAATTATATGAGTCAAACTGTAAAGAATGCTAATGGATCATAAATATATTCCTTCTATTCTGAAGAAAAATTACTTGTTCATTCAGAAATAAATAAAAATTTTGATTTCTTTTTAATTTTCAAAAATTTGTTATGGTACAATCGAACTTCAATGCAGAAAATGGCAATTGAATCATTAAGGACGATTGCTTGTATTGGTCGAGCAATTTCAAAAACTACCATAAATGTTGCAAATATTTTGGAAGGTCCAAGTGGTGAGCTAATCGGAGCCAAGTTGCTCCCTGATGGCCATGTCGGCGAGCTCATTGTGGGTGGATTGCCTGTAGCGATAGGGTACTTGAACCAACCGTTAAATGAACAGAGCCCTTTCATTGATTCAACCCAAGCTTTTCAATTTAAGCTTGCTTCTATTGGCCAATCAGCTTTAAGGACAGGTAGGCCCTATGAATACATTTGTCTAAAGAGCTTCAACTTTTTTATTTGAACCTCATAGCAGATTTGTATTTAATACTACATAAGCACAACCTTACTAACTTTTTATATCTTGTAAATGACAATCCAGATATATTTTATAATTAATATTTTCATTACCAAACAATTAACATCCCAAGCATTTTCCTCTAATTTATTGATACTCTAAAATTTTGAATGATGAGATTTTTTAAGTTATTTATTTCGGTGTCATCACATTTGAGGCTCAGGTAATGCAAACTAGGTTTACATATGTAGTACACATGAAATTTTACGTGCTTTTTATTTTGTTATACCTAGGAGATTACGGCGTAAAAATTGGTGGACTTTTTTATTGGTGTGGTCGATTAGATAGCACTGTGAAAATTCGCGGTTCACGGGTATCTCTCCAATATGTAGAGCATAAAATACGTGATGTAATTGGTCAATCATCAGCCAATCCAATCAAACTTATCTTGGATAACGCAACTGATCAGCTCATTTGTTTTTTATCTAAGCCGCAAGCAGAATTACAAAAAATCAGTGAGATTTGTTCCATAGAAACAATTCGAAATGAGTTGTCTGAATCCTTATCTTCGGCCGAGATGCCATCAGTGATTCGAGTTTATCAGAGTCATTTTCCGCTAAATGTTAGCGGAAAAGTTGATCGAGAAGCATTATTGCAATGGCATAGAGAATCTGTATTGTCAGAAATATGCCACGTGTCAAGTCCTACAACTGATGAACGCTTGTTGTCATGTACAAAAGTTATAGCAGAAACTATTGATGTAGTGCTTAGACTCAATAGTAAACACACTCAGTCAATTTTTGAAGGATTATATAAGCTAAGTGATATCGGAATAACCTCTCTTAATGCAGTCGAAATTGCCCACGAGTTACGTCAAAAGCACATGCTGAATATCGACGCTACTGATCTATTAAGACCAAATTTGACTGTCGTTGACATTGCCAAAATTACTATTTCTGGTAGAAAGTCATCTTCAAACTTACTAGTTTCGGTTCTGTCATCTTCACAAGATGATGTTGTAAGCAATTTGAATCGAAAGAGGCTTTTATCACCGCTATCAGGACCTCAAAAGGACTCAAAATTTGCTCAAAAATGCAGTAGATTTGAATCAGATTTTATCAATGGTAACAGTAATAGAAGTGATGCTTATGTTCAAGTTGGCCGTTGCGGTCGAAATCTAATCCATTCACAAAACTGTACTAGTATGATCAGTGAAAGAAAAGAACTATTGAAGTCTATATTAAATTCAAATTATTTTGAAGCAGGTGATTATTTTGTTAAAGTTGGAAATGAAGCCTCGGATACTGACAAAAACATTGATCATCACTCCAATTCAGGGTCTAATCAAAGTGAAGAGTGCGATGTCATGTTTGATCATGAATTAAAATGGAGTGTTTTGCTTGAAAAATGTGTAGATGCTACCCCTCTTGTGCTAGCTCAACCTAGCCGATTGGGGGCATTGTGTGCATGTGAAGGGGTGTTACCAGGGGGCATTACTGTTGTTGGCTCACACAGGTTGGTAGTTTAGCTGGGTAAAGGTAACAAATTTGCTTTTAAGGTTAAAATTTTAAGTACATTCCGGAATATTTTAGAAATAATGAATGCATGATGAGTAAAAAGCCATTTTTATATGTATGGCTCGTGGATATTTATGAACATGAAAAATTATGTTTTCTAAAGAGTTTAAAATGGATTTTTGAGGAATTTTTACACTCACGGTTGGATTCTTAATAATCTTTATGTATTTTTCAATTCATGGCACTTGTATTTAAATAAATTGTTAATACAACTTATTGGACTAAATCTAGTAACTATAAATCTTTAAAATTATTTTTAATGGTAAAAAAATTTATCTCATTAAGCTGACTTTTTATTTAGTTTATTCCTAAATTGCTCACTTAAATGTATTAATATTAATCCAATTAAAGTTGCTTTATAAGTGAAAAAAATAATATCATATCTATAAAATGATATTTACCTTTTTTACCTTCCATCTTGTACTTCTATTTTATACATGTGCTCTATTCATTCTATGCATGCCTTTATAAATGAAATATTATTATCCTCTTATGTAGTGGTCTTGTAAAAGCTATTGATATCGACTCAGGTAATGCTATATGGTCAACTGACTTGAAATGCCGAGTTGAGTCGAGTCCAATTTGCAGTTATGATTCCTCACTTGTATATATTGGTGGTCATGATGGATTTTTATATGCATTATATGCATGCACTGGCACAGTTAAATGGTCCTACCATACAGAGGATGTAATGAAATGTACCCCTTCGCGTGCCAATTTTGAATTTCAAAAGGTCGTTTTAGTAGGGTCTCATTCGAAATTTCTGTTCTGCATTGAACAATATTCAGGAAAGTTGATTTGGCGAAAAAATGTCAATGGCCATGTCTTTTCATCTCCAATATATGGAAATAGAACTGTATTCGTGGCCACAACGAAAGGTTTACTTTTTGCCCTCGACGAAAATGGTTGTGAAATATGGACTCGTGTGGGTGTCTCTCCGGTGTTTGCCGATTTATCTCTTGTTTGCGAAAATAAGATACTGGTTGTGGCATTTGTGAATGAGGAAATCAGTGGCCTAGATAGCACTAATGGAGCCATTCTGTATACTTTAAACGTGGATGCTCCAATATTTTGTAGCCCTTGCACCCTATTTTTGGATTCTGTTGAACTACTTGTTGTTGGAAATCACGGTGGCATAGTGACATGTTTTGATGCGAAAAAAGGGAAAATCCTATGGCAAAAATGTGTACTACATAGTACGGTATCTATTTACGCTTCGCCATTTTGTTCGTGTGTACACGGTATATTGTCTGTATGTGTTGCATCGACAGATGGGCTTATTTTCATATTGGACGCTAGATCTGGAAACAAAATTGGTGAAATATTAGGGCCAGATAGTATTTTTTCAAGTCCAGTACTGGTTGGGAATCAGATGATTGTTGGCTGTAGGAATGACCACTTGTTGTGCTATAACTTAATTATAAGGAACGTGTAAATCCAACATGATGTTATTTTCCGGGTCAAGTAATGCTGTAAACAGCTATGGTATTGTAAAGATAAATAACAATAGAGTTGAACCTCAACATAGTCCAAAAAAATTCCAATTGGAGAATAATTTTGGGCTCCGGATAAGTTTTGGGGTAGGCATATCATGAAGTTCCTTTTTAAAGATTCATAAGAAAAATTGACAAGGTTATGATTATTGATATATATATATATATAACTGTATGGTTAATTAGCAAGAATAACACTAAAAGATACTGTATCAATCCCAAACAAGCATAATACTTGATAACTTGGGTACAATAAATAGGTATATTTTTAATTGGGTTCAACAGTCTTGTACTATTTAGGAATCATAAAATTATGGTAAAATTTGCAAAAAATTAAAAGCGTTTTTACGAACCATTGTGAAAATGCTGAAAACCCGGACAAAAGAAGCAGCTGAAAAGTAAAAAAAATGTTGTCATGAACTCTATAATGGGCAAAAGAGAAAATTTCCCCAAAGTCAAGAACTTAACTAAAGTGGTTTATTTTCCAATGGTCCCTCTTACAGTTCTAAATGTTGCTAAAAAATTCATTAGATTTTTTCCTCTCGATTGATATATGCATTCTAAACCGAAGCACATACACGACTTATTTTGAAAATAAGCCAGAATATTTCTTTTATTTGGGTTGAGTTTTCAGCTACTGCTCATTGGTAAAATGAGAATTATATGTTATTAATAATCATTTCTATTTTACAAAAATTTGCACGGCAAAATTTATGTGAAAGAAGAGGCAATTTGAACTGAATTAATCTGGGTTTTTATTTTTAAAATCAGACATTTTCAGCGAATACATGTAAGATTTCACAGATGATTTAATTCAAGTTTGATTCCTTTAAGTTCAGGACAAAAATGTCCGTGCCATGCTCGCATACTGGCCGAGCTATATACACATACAGGCTTAATTGAACAGGCCAGGGCAAGACGTGCAACACACAGACAGACATGTAGAAATTTGATTATAGTACTCCTAGAAACTCGCGGACTGTGTCAGGACTCATGCTTTCAAAAACGAGGTCATGCAAGAATCGCTCCAACAAAAAACACTGCATACAAAAATATATACTTTGTAAAAAATTGCCTTTTCAGTATGTACATCGTAAATTCTAATATGAAAAAATATTAATTAGCATGAAAAAATGCCCGATTGTAGATGTTAAAAATCAGAATTTTTATAAATTTATAACCCAGAATTTAAAGATACAAAACCATCGGTTGGTTTGGTCTATTGATATCAATACTGGCACCAGTTGAACAAATTCAGCCTACTAACAAAATATGCTTACCTCAAGTTATAGAAATTGATCATTCTAATAAATTTGAAAAATCGCACAGGCTCTAAAAAAACTAAACTTTAGTGGTTTTATTCAAACTCATGGGTTCGTATTTTACAGCATCTGACTGGAAAATTTAACTTTACTTTTATATGTATAAAGAAAAATGATTTGCTTGAAAATAACCATGTTGAACACAAAGATAAAAAATATGTCTGAATGTACCACCTGCTCACATTTTCAATCGTGTCAAAGCTCAAAAAGCTAATATTCATACAAAAAAATGAAAAAAAAGTCTGCCATGCATGTGTGCAATAATTTTTTTTCATGGTCCAGGTGCTTATTTCATATTTGTATCTGATTAAGTGCACCAATTCGTAATATTTAAGCAGCACAGTACAAAAATAGTATATAAAATATATAGTATACATATGTAGTCGATAAGTTACCTTGAGGACTAGATAGTCTCTATCTAAGCAGCGAAAGAAGCGCTGTCTAGCTCTAAGGCAGTGCCAAGAACATAGAGTATTATGAAATTGCTGACGCTTATCGCTGCTAGCTAATTTCATAGCTAAATTTTTGAATTCGTGAAATCTTCTCCATACACCTGGATAAAATTCATCCATAACAATCAAGTTTCAACATGATTTAAATTGGAAAAAAAATTTTGTTATAGAGCAATTAATATATATTTACATAATATAAAAAAGGGTCACACAATTGTTCAAGAGCAATATACTTCTTTGAATTGCATTCTTTTTGTACCCGCTCCTATTTCTATGGGTATACTTCAGAGTAATAGAGCTAAATAGAACTTTTGGTTGATACTTCTTTAAGCATGACTTAATTACCTCAAATGTTCCCCGAAACTAACTTCATTCATATACAATACCATGATGCTGTAAACAAAGTAATGCCATATTTGAACTTTAAAAAAAATAAATGCATAAAAAGTACATTGAGAGTTACATTTTTTTAAATATTTCTTTCACTGATTTTAGAAAAAGAAGTAGAAAGAGTCTGGTGATTATCATATTCTGGATAAAATTAAATTAAGAATAGATGTGTCTGGATAGTAAATCCAATAAAATAACTATCTAAAGTTTTGAATAGAAAGTGCATTCCCAAATATAACTTGCTAAGCTAGTATGCTGGCAGAAAGTCTAAAATTTTCCTAGTTTAAGGATGATACCTTTACATTGGCTATTAGCATATACAACCAGTGTAAGGTGAAAATTCCGCTTATTTTGTAACATTATTCAACATGACTCGCTCACCGAGAGTCACAGTTCCGAGTCCTACGACGACTAAATATTCAGCATGCACATCGCTTCCGCATTTTACAATCTGAAACTTTGGTATATGAACCATAATTGACGATATTTCGTGGCAATTTTCACATTTGAAAGACTTGCTTACCTGCAAACAGCAAAATGATCAAAGTAGAAATTTAGCCGAAGAAAGAAAACCTATAATAGTAATAAAGATGTGCCTACTATTCAGGTAAAGAATGTGCTCTTCTTAACCTTTCAATGACTTTGATCTCTTACGTTGATTAGAGAATGGAGTGAAAAATGAGTCAAATGATTCACTAGAAACTCAAATTCCAATGAAGTTGAAAATCCTATTAATATATTTGTAAGTTAACATAAACTTAAAATGTTTTTCATCAACTTCCCGCAAAAATGTATAAAAAACTCTCAAAGGTAGTAGCAGCATGTTATTAATTTTGATTTGCTAAACAAGATGTTAAATTAGCCATTTTTTTGTCTTACAGTTACTATGAAGTCAGGAGTATTGATAAATATACAACCAAAAGTAATTTTTTCCTTAAATTTAAGGGCATTTTAACGGTAGGTTTCAAGTTCAAGGAAAAAGTGATTTGGTGGAAATTAGGCTTAATTCGGTTGGATTTTCGGTAATTATCAACTGGTAAACCCAGAATGTGAATGCCACTACTCAATTTGCCGATTTTAGCCCTAAAGCTTAACAATGTTCTATTCCAAAAATGGCATATGAACTACATTGACCAGTTGTAATTCAGTCATCTCAACACAAAAAACAATTATTTTATTCTCGTTTAGTCATTTCAAGTCAATTTAATTCATATATGCACATATATAACCCAACTCAAAAGCCAAAATCAGTACATACAGAAATAAACGTACCGCAGAACCAAATGGGCTGGTAGCTCTATACAGAGTCTTGCTGTTTTTCTTGCTAGTGTGCTGGGATTTCGGAAGTTTTTTCGAGTAATCTACCTAAAAACAAAAAAATGCAAAATATATGTCTCATATATTTTTTACTTGCAATTTTGAATGTTTAAGTGAGTGTAAAAAACGATGTCTTTGATACAAATACAATGTTATTTAGGATAAAAATTGATTGTTAACATTAAATAAAATTTTAGGTGTTGGTACTGACCCAATGGTTAATTTGGCATTTCTGGGAGACTTTAAGAATGGATCTAAATTAGATTACCTGGTTCGGTTACAAAGTTTTTTATTTTATCCTTTCAATTCATGATATATACTAATTACATTTCCTAATTAAAATAAACATAATCTAGGAAGAGTCAAAATGAAAATCTTTATCTAATACTCATCAATCCACAACAATAAATAGATAGTTCCATTGTAAAATCACTGATGCGTGTGCACACATTCCTCCTTCATACAAAATATTTATGAAAGTGTAGGCCACAACGTTTTTTTAAATCTTTTAAACCTCTATGAAATCATTCTGAAACTTGATTCTCCACCGCTGCATATTTTCGTACATTTAAATTTCTTCCCCTCATGACTAATGTATTTTTCGCAAATTCTAGGTTTGATTTCGTGGCTCATTCACCCAAAATTCAGTACCCGAATGCCTCATCGATAGCAAATTATTTGCATAAAATGGTACATATTAACACATACAGACAAGAAAAAGTACAGAAAGCTTACATTGCTTTTCTCAAAGTTTTCGCTCCATATTTTTTCAAACGATTTTCGTTTATCAATAGGTTGTGGACTTCGTAGACCAGCCGTCTGTAACCACAACTTCTGAGTACTTAGCGTTTCGGTAAGCATGTAAGACGGTACTTCTCTTATTCGAGCCGAAGAAACAACAGGCTCTAGCTCAGAATCCGTGCAGTCTGCTATAGAAGGCGGTCAAATAGAAATAATATACATTGAAACAATTTTTAAAAAGCTCTGGACTTGAAAATTTTTTTGAGAATTTAATGCACCAAAAATTAAAATCCAAATTCAAAGGCACTATATGCATGTCTTTATGTATGCATATATATCTTTATTTACCTTTGGGTGTGAGCAGGTCATTAACACCATGCCAATCTGTTTCTTCATATTCATACCACCCCCAATCATCTTCGCTTGTTGAGCTATCCAGCTTTAAACGGCTATCATTAGATTTCAACGACATCGATGAAGCATTCCCTGAAAGAAATATATTGGATATAAAAAATTTGCTTTATACAGAATGTTCACTTAAAATTAACAAACGAAAAATTAATTTGAGCTAAGTTTCGCTTCCAATTTTTAAGTATAGAGAATTCGAATATATTAAACTAAAAAATTTGATGATCCCGACAAATTAGTTTTATCCAAAGTTTACCGTGCATATATAAATTATGCATTTAGGCCCAAAATCATAAAATCCATCTTGGCCCAGTCTTACATTATTTCTGAATTTTGTGTATTGATCCTATAAACATGCGGATATTGAAATTCCACCAGATACAGCTATAAAGCAATATAAACATAATAATTTGAAGATTTGCATATCTCCTATGTATACTCTACCTGGTAGACAGTTTTTTCTAAAAAAATGCCTTTTTAAAACTTTTAGTTGTAAAATGTACGTTTCTTTGTATCTAAAAAATTGGATAGAAATAAGAAAAAATATAACAATACTAACCCAAATTAATGTTTCTACTATGAACCCCGTCTTCAGCATCATGATGTAAGTCATGTTGAAGTCGGCTACTTGAATAGATTTTACTGCCGAGGAGTTTGTAATCATGATGGCATAGCGTCTCATCGAAAAATGTGCTATAACGGAAATACTGATCCAAGTTACCAGAACTACGATCTTGTGCTACCTTCTTAGCACGAAGTTTCTAATAAAAAACATCCCAAACATAAGTATGCAATAGATATAAAGATTAGAAAACACTCAACATTTTAAAGAAATTTTCCTCCATTCCGCATTTCGGTACAAAGCAAATTATCCAATCATGCCAGTGGTATGACGAAACGTTTAGATAACAAATGCGTCAATACGATTGTAAAGATAAAATAATAGTTTCAGCAAAGGAAATTAAACGCTAAGGTCAAAACTTCTCTTGGCATTGCTGGTACTGACTCTGAATCCACCATAGTTGCACTGTACTAGTTATCATGTTAAAACTGTTCTAGTGCAGATACTAATGAAGGGCTTAAGGATAAAGAGTCAAATTTGGATTTAAGATTTATTGACTGCTTTATAAATTTAGAGGTTCCTCGGTATAAAGCAATATATGCATTTAGCACCAAATATAAAAGTATCATATTACCTTTTTTCAAATTTTCATGAAAATAGAAACATTGGACAATCTGAGTTAAAAACTCTTGAAAATGCTAGATTAACTTTTTAATTAATAGGATTTTTCTTTTCAAAGATAGCAACTAGGCTTTGAAATTTAACAAAAGCTTCTAAATCAACTACAAAATTATTATCCATCCTCAATACGCAAAGTATTTCATCGCAAAAGGCTTCTTTGATTATTTCAAACAAATAAATATTTTGGCATAAAGAGGTTACATCCAAGAAATAGTTATGTTAACGCAGGAAAATTCTAGCTATATTAGCTCAAATTTAAATTATTTCCTTGAATGGCGGTGTGTGTAACTATCATTATTAATGCTCAGCTTGCAACTTGAATAATGCTACAATCACCACTTAGAATTGGCCAAAGAGAATTGAAATATTTCACCCTAGCAAGAATTAGCATGATGAATTACCTAGCATAGAAACAGTCATAAATATATATGCTGATGCGATCGTATAATAGTAAATTTTCGCATAGTATTCACAAGTTTTCACCTCCATTGAATCAGCCAAGCTCATCCATAATCCAATCCTTGGGACGCTCCTGGTAGATGTTTCACCACCCATTGGAGGTGGTTTTGATAGTTGTGCCTTAATTTTTCTAAGAAAGTTTGCGGAGTTTGTTGAAGTATTGTAATTTTTGCGATGCCTTTCGGATTGTGGAAACGATTACGCAGAACGTGTCACCAAGAGTTTTATTGACCGCAAATTAATAATGTAAACTTCTCCTCTTCGGCGATATACTCGAAAAGTGCAGTAAGAGCATTTAAATTAAATGGTATCTAGCACTTTAAGATAGAAGGTGAAATGAATTTAAGGTAATGCCGATTACCCCAAGTAATAATATCTTAATCGTGCTCTCAATGGTCAAATATTTAGCAGATACTTGAGCTCAAACTATTTTTTTTTTGGAGAAAAAAATATAATTCCCAGGAATGTATACAATCTTATTGGTCTATTTTTTTCAACCATCAAATGTTAACGTCATCAATTGCACGAAATCAAAGTTTTTCAGACATGATTTTCATACCAGTCTTCGATCAGATGGGGGTAAATATTAAAAGATTAATTTAGAAGATTATCATTTTTCAACCCAATCCTGGCAGCATGATATTTTAGACAAATATAAACGTTAGTTACTCCACTCATTTGAGAAATAACTGCATCCAGGTCTGTAATATCGAGCCTTCCAATGTCCATTTTCTTTTCACAAATATAATTATCTTGAGGTACCCGCGGCAGATCATACGTTGATATTCCCTTTGTACAATAATAAATTTATTATCATAATGGTATACGGTAGGTACTTTTTTGTTCGATAGGATGCAGCTAACCAAGATATCTAATTATAATAGTGTATGTCAAAGGTTTTAGCTTGTTCTGTATCAGTACTTCATTTATACGCTGCAGCAATCATCAATTTCTAATTCCACTTTTATTAACAACATTTGGCCTGTTACCTCCCAGTACAATTGAGGTTATTAGCTGACCGAGTGGTGCAAATATATATAGACATGCCCTTAGTAGTAGCCACTGCTAGCAAAAATGCCAGATTCACGGCCAGTTGTTGAAAAGAGCATTGTACTAAGTTTCATTCCTCATTGTTGTATTGCTTGAAATACAACTTGTAAAAACAAGAAGACAATAGTGGCATCAAATACAATGAAATTCTATTATTATTACACTTGTAGGAGTTCCAGATTTTTGCATCATTACAGAAGAGTTTTGAACAGCTGAATAAAAACATGCACCAATGTACACACATATCATTGCTGTTAATTGAAATTAATTCATTGAAATAGTAGAGACAATAGCTATTTTGTTGTTTTATTACTGAAATGAGTTTTAGATGTTATGTAAGTGGCTATTGTTTGCTCACCGGCTTTTTTGTTGGATTATAGGGCATGCGGAAATTTGCACTCCTACCTATAGTATAATTTTGAAAAATAATTTGTAATAAACTAATAAGTGTTGACAACAGAAAAAACAATGCAGTTTAGTCTCTATACCTAAGCAGTACGATTTGTGAGCATTTTTTGTCTATTATGGTCATTTTTTTGGGTCTTTTAGAAAAATGGAAATGGATCAACTTACGCTCTTGCCTATTGACTTGAAAAACATTTTTTGTCATGAAACTGCAGTAAAGCCTCTGAAGTCAGATAAGAATTATCATAGTACACATGACAGGCTAGACAGCTGACAAAACAATTTTCATTTTAGTAGCTCATCAATTGTAGGTGTACCTTGTTATAGAAGACACTGGCCAACAAGTTTGTGGGCACAAATAATAAATCTATTGTCAAAATCCTCCTTCTCAATTAGACAAATAGTGGTAGGAAAACATCAGATAAAGTAACTAAGGCATAACAAGACTGATAACGTTAACGTGTTGTAATAATCATATTCAATATAATAGTATAAATTAAAAGAGCTACTTGTGAGATTGGAAGTAAACTTTTAATCATACAAGTTACAAACTGCAATAGTTAACTCAAATAGAATGCACATACTAGATCAAAAGTAAAGTCTAGGATATGGCAGTTCTAACATCTATTGAAAAAATTTTGGTAAACGGAGGGTGAAGTGTCAACATTTTCATCTTCTAAAAACTGATAAATGGATGGAAATGATTAATGATAGTAAATTTTTATTACCTATTTACTCTTAAATTTAAGAATTACTAGTTTGTGAGCAAGATATGCATAAAACGTTTTATCAGTTATTAAATTTATAATAAGTTCTTAAAAGCTATATTGACACTATTTATTTGAATATCTTTTTAAAGCAGGGCTTTTGTGCACTTGACTGAAATTTGCAACACTGGACCATTTTAATGTACATTCATTGCAACAAATACAATACAATTTGATAAAGATTGCTGGCTTACATATATTAAACAATTTTATTTACCTATTGTTGACTAACTCTTAGTCTACAGGAAGAGTAAATAATTCAACTGCATTTCTACTATAAGTACACTTAAAAGTACAATGTGTAGTCAACTACAGTATTTTAGCAACAATGGCGTATTTAGAAAAAACTGAACTGTCAGAAACATTAAAATTCTAGATTTATATATATATCTAATTTTAATTATTAATTGAATGTATGAAAGTATGGGAGACTTGCAGTTAATAATTATGCTGACATTTCTAGCCAGAGAAATCATTATAGCATGCACCATTTTTAAACAAAAAATTACAAGATAATCTGACCACACCATTGCACAAAAATAAGCAAAAAATCACCAAAAGCTGTTTCCAGCTGACATCTTTAGTTCATAAACATCTCAAAAAACTGTCCATAATGTGTTAAGGATGTAAATTCAAAGTAGAAAAATCATCACAGTACTAGGATTGCAGCAAGAAGAGATGATAATGAAATATGCAAGTAAGCACAAATCAAAAAAGAAAATAATCAATAGTTTGAAAGAATAAATAGAAGCAAATACATATATGTGGACAAGGACAAAAAAAAGTAAACTATTGCAGTAGAGAGCATAGAGTTACAGATGTGTGTTAGCCCCATAGAAGTTTTGAAATTGTGAAGAGTGCAAGGTACCAAGCATCAAATATAATATTGAGACTGGAGAAAGACTTTATTGAAGATTAAAGTGTGTCTGAAACAACTCAATATCTTTTGCTGCATTTTGCTGCATTTTGCTGATTTGTGCACCATAAATTGCTGTCCTATGCTGAAGTCATAAAAAGTATCATATTTTGATACAAAATATTATACTGAAGTTTATGTCAAAATATCAGAAATGTTGAAAATCAACTAGAAGATTACAAGTTAAAATATGAATTGAATATGAACAAGTTACAAATTACATTTTTGAGCCGAAAATGAAATAGCAGCAGTAGAAATGTTAACTACCTTACATCATTTGAAACACTCTAAAAGAGATTACCAGTGAGAAATAAGAAGATGTCAATTATTTCACATTGCACTTCTTTAAGATGAAGCACATAAAAAAGCCTTTGTCTTGACCTATATTCTCAATTACACACACATATATATATATACATATGTATCAATTGATAGGAACAAATAAGTTGTTTTGATCAAATAGAGCAAGGTCATCAATATGTTAGTGTTCAATAATGGCTAAATTTTTCATTAAAACAAAAATTTATTCATGTGTGATTTTGAATTGTAAACTACTGTATTGTTGCAATTCACTTTATTTTATTCAAGGAGAATTTAATTGTACTGTAGAATAAAAATAATTTGTACTTGTTTAAAGCAGTTTTTATGGTTTAGGTTTATTTATTCTATTACTGCTAATATATTTATACTATTTACGCTTTTTTCATTATATACGAATGACAGAATTGCATGTTAATCTCTGTGAATTATTCAAAGACCAAAAACTTGATGGTATAAACATGTAAAATGTCAGTTTAAATCATTAACTGTGTTTTTTATGGTTTGTGCTAATATGTATTTGTTCATTGCAAACTATATTTTAATAGAATAAGCATGAAAAAATTACTTTAATGCATATGGTTTTATTCTACGGACCAAAAACTTAATTATGCACAGTACTTTGGCAATTTACTGTGATCCCTGCAGTCGATGAAGACCAATATTGTCTGTACTTGGTTATGTCGTTTGCATTTGATTTTGGTTTGTATTGTGTGTTTAAGTTGGTCAAGTCAAATAATAGATAGTGATTTGTATAGTCACTCTCAATATGTTATGAGCAGTGGGAAGTTCTATTTCCAATTATACAGGTTGAACATCTTGCATTCTCTCCATGTAGTTACTAATATGAGATACTAATGTAAGAACATCTTTTGTCTTCTTGTGTTTCTCTTATTCTTACAGCTTTGTGTGTCAGTTTGGTAAGTGTGAGAAAAGGCTTGACACAATTAAGGTAGTTTCCGCCAATACAATAATGCCAGTACTGCCTTCATAACAGTTCTAAACATCATAAAAACAAGAATGTATTAAAATACTCACTAGTGTATTTTGTTGTATAGTTCCACAGGAAGAATTTAATACAATGAAAACATTGAAGTAGTTCAATTGAACAATAAGTTCACTGACTATTCTGCTTGCACCAGAGTCAAAATTAAGTATTGTACATTGTTTATTTTTGTGACGATATTTTCAATCAAAGCTGAATAGTAACAAATGTATGTAATTTTTGGACAAGCAGCTAGAAATGCAGCAATGGCAGTTGTTGATGCTATGCAGCTATTGTAAGATGTAGGATAAATTCCAGCTGTCTAATATTTTTGTACTGTTCTAAAATTATCCGATTTTTATATTTATAGAATATGCAGTAAAACATCAATACCATACCGTGTTATCTGTTCTGTTACTTTTTTATGTGCTAACTGCTGTTTTCAGAGCTAGATCTTCATCTACTGTGACATTCTCTAAAAAATTACATTAATAGTGCGTGCTTCTAGTGGGAAAGCCACAGAAGGGGTGGGGTGGAAGGAGGTAAAACTCCCTCCATAATTTTTTAACCTGCCAACCATTCTATTTATGCTTATTTAGCGTAAAGTTTTTCCCAGTTATGAATCTTAAAATATGTGCATAGTAAATTAAGAAAAGCCCATATTTATTCTTTTTAAAAAAATCCAAGGTTTCGATGCTGACTATTTTAGACTTGGTGAAAATTTGAAGGTTTTAGGGTAATGTGTCAGCGGCAACGAAACTTGGACTTGTTATTCTGTGCAAGAGAAACAAGTTCACACATTTGATTCAGCTGAAGAAACCAATCGAATTCAAAATTAATATATCAATCCAGTGCACATTAACCATAGTTGATTTCCTTTCAAATGATGCCAGTCCTAAACAATTATCTCTGCTTTCTAATGTCTTTCTGCTGATTACAAGGATGTGCTATTCGCCAATCCTAGATGGAGTTTTTGGTTTCTCTCCTTGTTGAAGTGGTATTTCATTTTCCATGTGAAAAAGAGACGAGCAATTTACTCAAAAGAATAATCTTCTTCAAAAGCATGTTGAAGATTGAAACAATGCTTACCACAACAAAAAAGAAGGCAAAAATTCAAGATCCAAAAATGACAACGGGATTCTTTCTAGTAGTAGATTGATCATACTGCTGGTTATTTTCCGATTCTTCTTCAAATAAAAATCTTGACTTAAGACAGCATGCGCTGAGCGTGCAAACAAGATTGTACCAGTGCCTGATTTCCAAGAAAAATTCTTAGCTTTGCAACTGCATATGTTCAACATTTTTTCTTATTTTACCGAATGTGAGCCGCATCAATATTTTTAGGTACATTTCTCAGTCATTCATTACTACTTTTCCCCAACAAAATAATTTTTGGTACTTTTGATCAGTTATTTTTTCCAGGAAAAGTATTTTCAAGGCGATACAACTACTCAGTCAACATTGTTTCCGAGCACTTTCAGCTATGAAGCAGATAAGTAAAAGACAGCTTGAATTTTCAATAAATATAATTTGAGCTCTTCACTAAATAAACATTTTAAATACATTGCAGTTAATGAACATTTGAATTATTATGAAAACTTTTAAATAAAATTCTAAGCTTAATATCGCGTTCTAATTAGATATCACATTCTAATTAGATTTCACGCCTTCAAAATGATATGGTAAGAACTTTATCTCATTTTACATCTTCAAAGCTACAAATTGGTGATGCAAATCAACTAAAAAATAATGGGGAAAAAACAAGCATCCTTTGCAACATATATATGTAGTTAAGAAAACTAAGCCACCCCAAACAGATTAATTAAATCCTACATCAGTGAAAATATCCCCATAGTTTTATCAAAATGATAATATAGAATATATTACTAACCCAAGGCTAGTTGCAATGCCGTACCCAACCGTGCCCCACACTGTGGCAGGAAGCACTAAATCTGGTCTACGTATCGTAGACGAAAATGCAGCTGCAGTACTAGGTCCGCCTACATTTGCATTTGAGGCTACCAAAACTTCATCAAAGGAGATACATTGAGTTTTGTAAACAAAATTTACAAACCCAGATCCCTGTAAATTGAATAGCCCAAAACACAAATTTATGGATAAATCATTTTTTACTCATCGTTGATTTCAAAAGTAAATAGCATTCACAAAGAGAATAAATACTGTTTTTTTACATTTTCATATCTATAATTGAGATCCGTTTCTAAACTGAAATTTATTTCCTCAAAAACTTAATTTTGCTCGTCAGTCATCTCAAATCACACAGAATATCAGACGAAAATATCAAATTGCTAGTAATAGCTTAAATAAAAAAAACTTAATACTCTGTTACACTTAAGGATATAGTAAAAAACACCTTTTAAACTCTACATAGTAAATACAAACATAACAGACAGGGAACCCTGCAAGTTGAATATGACAACAGAAAAGTAAAAAAAATTTGCAATGAAAAAATTTCACGAAAAGCATTCCTATTTTTGACAAGAATTTAAAAGAGAAAGTTTTAGAACGAGGTGCCAAAAAAATATAAAATGTGCCAAAAAAATTGGAAAGCATAAAAATGCTGGCCAAATTTGCCTTTATGTCATCGTTCATCAATCCAAAAGAAATAGAACAATTACAATTTAGAGTTAACCGATCAATAAAATTTTATGCATATTTTGTGATAATTTTGCAATATGTTATAGTGCTCATAAAATTATGTAGGGTCGATGATGACACAAAATAATTATACTTTTGATACGAAAGTTAGCCAGTCAATTAACTGCCATTATAAACCCATCAATTCAAATCATCTATGCCAAAAAAGCTTTTGATCTACTATCATTGATGTTCAATTAAATTAACAGAGTATCATCATCTCAATGCAAAAGTTTTCTAAGTAATATTACTTCAAAGTATGAATTTATTTTTAAGTGCTAAAAGGGTTTATTGGTGGAAGTATGTCTCTTGTCCCAAAATTCATTATGTGGTCATAATATGCAGCTACAGTTCTAATTTTACAAAACAGTTCAATGATAGATATTTTATGGAACAGTTCACAATTCCATTTAAGTTGAGGAACTATGACGTCATAATTCGAAAGAGGATGCACAATAATGGTTGATTTTTAAACCACTACGCCTCCATTATAGTGATTTCACCACTGCGAATGAAACATGCTATTTAAAATATCTCCTCCTATATAATGCAATCTGAATATTTACACCACAATGGGACAACTAATATTGGTACCCCTGGTGAAAGTTTCACTATCTTTGTTGACTATCAACAACATGCAACTTTCATTGAAATGATTTTTCTTTAATTTTTACATATCGACCCTTTCAACAGAGATTCCGAGTTTTTCTCATCCAACAGTGGCATAATCAAGATATCAAGAATAAATACCATTAAATATGAGCTATTCTTAAAATAAGCCTAACCCAGTAGAACAATTATGATAGTCAATTTTGATTTGCTGATGAGAACCTTTCAAACAAAGTTAGGCATTACATCAGAGGGGATAATTAAAGCAATATAAACGAAATTTTTTTGTGATTAAAATCAAACATAACAGGCTAACATTTTTGTGCAAAATAAGTACTTACCAATAAAATGCATAAAGCATGGGTAGTTAGCACAATAGCAGAAAAAAGAAGCAGTGCCGGCCCCCCTCGAATTAATTCTTTTCTATGGGCTTGGGCCCCCATTGCCCCGAAAAAAAGTGTTAAAAAAAGAGACGATAGTGATGATGCCATGTGTCTCATCCTACTATGGAGATTTTTAGAGGTCCATTTTTTAACTAAAGCAACCGATATTGCAGATATGGCAGTAATAAAAGCAGTTTGAAGGCTAGAAAAGTGAAGTAATTTGCTCGCTATTTTCCCTCCGAAACAAGATATTTGCGCTAGAATTAGAGTTAACATAAGCGCTACTGGTGAAAACAGATAAATATTGGGATTTTCAATCTCTTCTTTAGGGACTTTTACCTAGAGACTCAAAGAAATGATATAAATATATGAATTTACCAGTTAATTCTGATTTTAAATTGTCGTATCAGATTTTAGGTAACTGATAGTTAAACAATAATGCATGCGAAATAAATAATTAGCAAAAATAATTTTAATAAAAATCTTAAAAAATTAAATGCTGCTTGAACAGATGGGCAAGATTAAATATCATATTTGTTGGTTCTCAAATGTATGCATGTATATGATCAATGCATTAAACTTATAGGTTGCCTGGAACATCCTTGAAAATCGAATGTAAAATAATTGAAGTAATGAAGAATACCTCTGCAGCTGAGAATGAGTAATGATTTCCAAAGACCTTATGGAAAAAAGCTGATTTTTGAAAGGTGACTAGTCCGACAAAATATAAAGCCATCAAAAATACATCGACAGCTGCAATTGAAGAGAGAATTCCACCTTCCCCATGCCCGATACCAATTGCAGCAGCAACTGAAAAATCATTTACATACTCATATTAAAACTTTTATTGAATATTTCCTTACATAAATTGATAGAAATGCGGTCATTAGTTTTCAAAATGACAATAGTTTCATGCTAGCAACTTGAATACAAAATAGAGTATTTTAGAATAAATTCGAAACTGGAACATAAATAGCGGCTATTGAGACAGCTAATTTTTAATATGGATTTCAAAAAGTACTAGAATTTGCAGATTCGACAACAGAAGTGTAAATGATGCAGCATCAGATTTTGACTCTACAACTATAAATTGAGCTTGTCCTTTTTAGTAAAAATACCTGCATAAAGATTTGCACTGCCACCGATGTAAGTTGCAGTCAATACTGCAGATGCAGCAGCAGCATGATTCGAAGATAATCGAAAACTCAATGGAATATTAGTTCCTGTCGACACATAATAAGCGATAAGAGCACCAAGCAGTGAGCCTGCTGCCCCCATCGCAAACGGAACTCCTAGTCGATTCCACGACGATAACGACGTATTATTAGCAGATTGCTCAGATGATAAACAAGCCAAGACTGTCGTTGCAAGCGACAACGGAAGAAGTGATGACCAGCAGAAATCGAAAGCAGCGTGCGAAGACGGTATTACCCCAATATTGCTAAACAAAGCATAAGCACTTGAGAACATAATAATAGATGGAAAAAAAAACTCTTGGGCACCTTAAGATGCACATGAAACAAAATGAGATAAGTGCGCTTCCAACCTGAGAACCATATTTGTTTCGTTCTGCTGCGATAGATAAGCACGCTGTTCCAAGTAAAGCAGCAGGACCAATGTCGACTATCATTTTTAGATTTGAGAAGCATGGTGAATGAGAAACAACGGGGATACGAATGTGTTTAGCGAACGCTGAACTTCGGCATTTTTGTACTTGGAAATTTGCTGGAGATATGACTTGAAATGCGCAAACAGCAGGTAGCGCCATAGAAGCAAGGAAAGACAACAAAAAAGCATACCTCGAACAACAAATCATTTAAAGTACTGAATGGATTTACAATTTCAATGGTCGAAAAGATTGCGTCAATCAGCACTTGAGAATACCAAGAACTTTCTCTATCATGTAGCCATCACCGGAGATAGTACGTTATTTCAGTCGAATCAATTCTCGACTAAAATTTTTATAACTTGAGAGAAATCATAGCATTGGTGTTGACCAATCAGCGAATCGGATTAGATGTTCACAGTACCGAGTTCAAAATAAAATTTAGTAGATACTAACTTACAATTCATGATAGTATCTATTTCAACGTCATAATTATCGTCTTTATCGTAATTTACGTGAGAATGACAAAAACGAAAGTATTTTGAGTTGCAAATGGCGCAAAATAGACATACCATAAATTCACGAGAGACGTGGATAATTGTCGTGAAAGATTGAGCTAGAATGAATCATTGAAATTCGAAATTTGATCAAGTGATATACATTTTTTGGCAACAATGCTCATAGCAATTACATAGTAGAAAGCAGCAAAGTAACCAGCATTGCATTAATGTCAGTATAGCAGCCGTCACATCACAATGTAATTTAGAAACAAGCAACGTGTAATCCAAAACAGAAATCTTGTGCACAAAAATAATAATGTGTTGTTTGCCATTATTCAGCCACCACTTAACATTTCATAGTATCTTCAGATATAATCGAGAGTATATAATGCCTTTCTATGTCAATTTCTATTTAATCTCATTAAGCATATCTTAGATTATATAAAGTATTGATCATACTAGATGGTACAAAGTGTATCTTTAATAATACAACTGTATAAATTACAGTCACATATTGTCAAAAAGATCATGCATTATGAGTTTACAATACCCAACAAACAAAAATATCACATGTATCCTAAATATGCCTTAAAATTGATTAATAATTTATTTGCAATTGTATTAGTACTAAAATAAACGTATCCCCTCCTCTCAAGTACTAACAATTTTAGAAAAAGAGTTGTAAAAAAGTGGGGGCCAACAAGCATTTGGGTAATTAGTACTGCTGAACTTTGTTGACATTTCTGAGTATACACCTGCAGCCTATCAGTCTACTATGATGAATGTAGTAGACAAGGTGGTAACAAGAAGGACACAATGACTATAGAGGCATGGTAACATTACACAAACATAATTTACGTTGCTGAGAGTGAATAAGAAACACACTCATCAACACAAACAAAGTCTCAACACCAATCCATCTGGAGAGTCACAAAATGATGCAGCTAAATAATGGAATAACTCGTAAAAGAGTAATTCCCTTAAGAACTAATTGTTGCAAAACTAGTTCCTAACATCTACTTTGTTTTGTGAGAAGTTACTATTCCCAGGTAGTAATTACTTCTACCTGGCCAAGGTAGAATACTAAACATTACTATTTAAATCACTTTCAACTCAAAGGTAATAAGTATCTTTGTTTACCATCTCATTCATCTATTATTTGAAGAAATAGGTATTTTAGAGTTAATACCACAATAATGCCAATGCTTGCACTTTCAATTGAATAAATACCTCATACTTCCTAGTACTTGTGTTCTCTGTATGTTTGATTGCAGCAGAAATCTCTTTTGTTAAACCTATCATATTTGATGAGTGTTTCCATGTATATTATATGATAAAGAAGCTAACCTCTTGTTTCATCATGATTCATGAGCTTACTGCAGATGACCCAGCTCAATAAAGTGAAGAATGTGATTGGTACTGGAAATAATCAAACTAGTATGTTGTGTTTTTGTTGGTAACTGCAAGTGGTAAGGCCTTGTTCCAGTAGATGCCTGAGCACTTTACAGAGTAGACTTCTATTAAGACATTAACAGTGGTTCCGATTGGTTTCAATAAAAACAGAAGAGTGCATGCTACTAGCTCATATATGGCAGATAGGGGCAGTAGCATTATTTAATAAAGGTGATCCTTAATTTAAGTGTAACGATGGGATTGAACTTTTCATCTCGAGTAAGAATGCGCATAGCTGCGAGCGTTGAATGTTCTCAAAAAAATTCTAATTTCATGGCATTGAACGGAAAACGTGGGCAATGCTTCAACACACTAGTTTATCGACAATAATGCAACGCACGTCTTATATTGATTTCAGAAACAAAATTGATAATGACTTGTTGGCTTTAGGCTTTTAAAGCTCATTCTAGACTTCCTTGATAAATGCTGTTAAATACCTACGAAAGCACTGCATCATAAAGATTGCATAATACTGATTTTGTGTCCATTCATTTGAAAATAATGATCAATTCTCAACAAAAACCTCTCAATTAAATTTTGCCCACGTTATCTGAAATCTGGTGCCAATTTAGAATTTGCGTTAACTCGAGAAACTTATTAATAAAAAGTGCTGTAATTGAGGGATTACTGTTAATGCAATGTACTGATAAAAACTGATAAAAACACATGACAATAGAGAATTTCTTCTCTTAGATATAGTTAAACTGATATTATCGCAGCTCAGCTTAGCTAGGGCTAAGTTCATTATGGCCATCAGTAGCATTAAAATTTAGTGCAAAATCTTAACTCGACCTGCGCTTTGGAAGGTTTGCAAGATTGCCTTTTGCCTGAATAACAAAAAAACTATTAGAAGATAATAAATATAAAATAAGATTTTTATATTAATGCACCTTTGCAGGTTCACGTGACACAGAAGCACGGGGGGCTACAACAGGTGCAACAGCTACCACTTTAGCAGCCGAAACTGCATAAAAATTTGGCAAAAATCAATCGTATTTCAACAAAATATGTACATACATACGTATGCAGAAATAAGCAATAATATAAAAAGCATTACACATTTCAATAAAAAAATTGCAATTAGGACTAAATTATATAAGATTCAGCAGAAAGAATAAATATATATATATATGCGATAATTGGGACAATAAAAATACATAGCCGTACAAGACTTTAAAGCAGTATTGTTCTACTTTATACGTGTACAATCGACATGACTCTATTTAATCCTTTAGCCACTCTACCATATATTACAAATATTGAGAAAAATATGCATTACTAGATACCTCGGGGTCCAGATTTCTTAATAGGAGTGGCCTTGGGGGCAGATAAGGTCAATTTAGGGACAGCAGCTAAAAAATCCAAAGGAAAATAAAAAATTATTTCTGCAATAATATAACTAGATTCGAGAAATATAGTTCATACACATTAATTGACTAATTGTCAATGTAGAATATCTTTTATATCAAAAAAATATCAATCCTTGAAAAGATGCAAGAATGAGAATTGAACCAAAAGTTATATAAAATGACCGCCCCCTCGAAATATACCAAAACTGCATGCCCTATTAAAGTGCAATACATTCGAATTGCTATATTCTATTTTGGAAATAAATTCCAAAGGTGCTACGTTTTCGATTGGATAACTTAAAAGTTCTAACTAAAATCATGTCATGGACAATAAAAATATTGCATTATTATACTCTAAGTTACTTGGACATTTTCCAGAAAAGTTACTACTGTATCTGGTCTTGATGGCTTCAAATAAACGTCCTTAGATGGAAAACTTTTGTTGATTTCATCATATAAAAACTCATGTAGTTTACTTACGCTTGGACACGCTTTTCAGTACAGAAGAAACAGCAGGCTCAGGAGCAGCTTTCGCTACGACCTGTCAAAACAGTTATAAAAATATGATACAAAATCCTCTGAAATAGGTATAGTAAAACTTCTCAATAAAAGAGAGGGTAGAAAAAAAATGCTTTTTTACATAAAAGAAAAAATCTTGGCTTGCAGTGAATGTAACCTGACAGTCATGTAAATCTCATCAAAATAGATTTGCCATTATTACATACACTAATCAGGGATGCTGGAAAAACAATACAATTATAATTGATTTTAGAAATTCATACAAACCATAAATGACTGATAATATGGATAGAAAACATTCACAGTAGCTCAAGCACTTAAAACAAATTATAATAATGATTTATTTCTGTCTTTTTGAACCACGCACATATTTAAAAAGGAGCTAACATCTCTCCAACAATGGCACAATGTAAACACGAAAATACATTCAAAGGCCACTGCTTGCTAATATAAAAACTCTTTCAGCCATTCATTAAATAAATAATAGTAAATGTTGAAATCCTTCTCCAGAAGTATACTTTGACGCACGAAGTTTTGAAAATAAAGCTTACAATGAATATGTATCCATTATTTCGACAAAAATTAGAATAATGATGCCCTATATATAAAATCAAATCAATTTAAATATTCCTTTAATTGGATTAGTGGTATGTTATTTCACCCTTTCGAAAAAATATCTTATTTTTCATCAAAACTATTCGATGCCCCAAAAAACAGGGCGATTTAGAATCTAAGTATAATTCGCAGCCAATAATAGAAGTGCAATAAACATAGTACTTTGTAATAATTACTTACAGGAGCAGCTACCACTTTTACAGGAGGCGTCTCAACTGCATCATTGGATTCACTAGAATAAAAAAAGGGTATTTTTTCATGAAAAACATGAAGTTCAATAAATGAAAATTGTCCAATAAAACAAGGCAAGAAGACCTTTTCCCTTTTAAACTTGATGATGGACAACTTAAATTAAATTTTCAAGAAAAAAAAGATTATCAATAAACTATATAAATGATGCATATTTATAAACAAAAAGCAAATTATTTCAAGTCTTTTAGAAAGTATCCCGGTATCTGATCTTTCAAGAATGATGAATTCATTATGAGGTGAAAAGTTATCGATACAAAAAAGTTGAAAATTTTTGGGAATCTCTTAGTTTAAATACCGACCTGCCCACATGAACACAACTTTTGAAATGAAGACGGTCTATAAGACAATCAAGTTCTCATTCTGCCCAAGTCATTCACAAAAATTTTCTATGAAAAGGTAAAAAGAGTTTAAATTAATTGTTCCAACAATAATTTTTCCACAGTATGTATTGAATTGAATGATTTTCTCTTCCTGCAGACAATATTTGTGAATGGTTTATGTAAATTCTTAGATTCCTTTCTATCAATGATGCTCTAAAATTAGCTATATATATGGTAAATGTAAAAGATAAAATGTACCCAAAAAAGTTTGAATTATAGAGCTTACCCGCTTATGTCGACGTAAGCAGGAAAAAAACGGGGATATCCGTATTTTTCCAGCCATTTCTTACTCATCTGAAAAGTAATCATAAGCAACGAAAAAAGCAGACATTTAAGTTCAAAGATTTTTGCAACCAGATTGTGAAATTTTATCATATATGGATAATGGTAAGATTGCAAATCAAGTGGATGACAAATTATTAACCTGAATATAGAGATATTTATGCAACAGAGTAGCATTTGTTTCTTCTAAAACTGATACGAAATTCAGTTTTTTTAATACCAGAATGTACATATTTAAATATCAACAAAAAAACATTCAGGTTTGACAGACGACATTGCATAAACTTCATATTAGTTATAATTTTCTTAAAATAGAATTCAAAACTTTAATGTAAACTTGCTGACTATTAAATTTTACTATAAATTGTTATTGTCGGGTTATGTAAAATAGGGAGGGATTTTACATCTTCTGTCTATTTAAAGCTCTTCTGTTAAAATCTCATTCATTTTTTCTCTACGTACTTTAGCTTTCATAAATGCTGTTTGAGTAAACAATTTAATTTAGCAACAATTTTCATTGTCATCAAGATTCTTCGCTGTTCTACATATTAATGAAATAGAAGGTCGCCGTTTTGGAGATTTAAATAATAAATCAGTAGCCAGAACTTATAGAAAGTCATGTAGATATTGCAGAAATTTAACATTTTTATTTATCGAAGAATTAAAATATATGATTCGTTGATATCTTTCAAGTTTCATCGTAGACTCATATGCACTTATTTTTTGGTACAAAATTTTACTGGACATTTACGTAAAATGTGAAGAACCTACGTAAAATTGCGAGGGCTCCCAGAAACTTTCTTGGAAAATTTAAATCTTTTTAATACGACATTTAGGTCAATTTGAACAATTGGTATAGAATCTTTTATGAACTTTCATATGAGTACATTTTAAAAGCTTTCACTTGCCTCAACATCCTTATACTTTGATGCCGAAATACGAGCTTGTTTCTTCAGCTCCTATAATACAGGTATCATTCAAAATAAGATGGCTATTCAGGAATGCGTAAACATCAAACATTGTAGGACAAGCTACTGACCTTCTTGGCTTCATTGTTTGACGTTTGACCAAACATGGCCTCGAAAAAATTATAATCGCCTGGATAAAAACAAACTTATAATTAAAATCTCGGATTGCCACGCGTGACACTGCTTAACAGAGCATGAACGAAAAAAATATGCAAAAAACTACGACACTATTGTCTTCGAAGGCTATGAGCATTATTTTACCAACCTGATTCCTTTACTTCTTGCGGCGTTTTTCCCATGCTATATCGTATTCCATTCTGGCCAAGGTATTCTTGAAAAAATGCCTCAGAAGGAATAAAATCGTCTTCAGATAGTGTTGCTCGCTGAGTTACAAACACTGACCGCGGAGATGATGTGAGTGGGGATACGTTAAACGAGTAAACGTACCCTGTAAGAGTTATAACGGCGGCGACCCTTGTAAAGTACATTGCAATACTGATATAGTAGAATGGGCAATCAAGAATATTACTATGCTACAAGTAAATTGATGGATTTTAGCATGAGCGGATTAGCACAACATTCGTCATTGGTTCCGAACCGATGTAACCGATGTACAACGAAACATGTGAAGTGGGACACAATATATTTCTGGACACTTTAGCAGACTGGACAGCAGCATATCTTGTTACGTTTGACCTTGGACACTAAGCTTGTTACCACAAATCTTCTTGGAAAACTTGATAGATTGAGGGTATAAATCTTTTTTTACGTACAAAATATTAATCGATGAATGACTAAATGGAAGAGATTTGAATTATATATTTTGTACGTGATAAAATTCAAAAGTTACTATTTTGTGAAGTAATGAGAATTTCCAACTAATAGGCCTGTTTTATTTGTTTTAGTCCTTTCCATATCTCCATCTTCTTAAACTGAATAATTGACAACAATGTATCCAACTTAAAACGGTTCAAAGTATATTCAATTCAGCACATTTTAAACCGAATTTTCTGGAAATGTGTTTTGGAGGGGGAAAAGTTGAGAAGTCAAGTTTCCTTTCAAAATTCAATAAAATCATAGCAGTAATATCAGCGCAGACTTGTTAAAATGTTCTTTCTCCATAATATCTTTCTAAAACTTTTAACAGAACCAGACTTTTGTAAATTATGCTCAAATTGCTTAATTTGAACCACAGATTCGATAATGTTAAGTTATCCTACAATGAACTATGCCCATAATACTTAAGTTGTTGAAAACTGATGAAATGCCACACTTTTTTTGTCCACATGGCTTAAAGCTAAGATTATCAATTAATTGTAGTAAGCAAAATTTTGTTGTTGAAATGGTGAACATGATCAAGTGATCCAGAGTATCAAAGTACAAGATGCGAGTTGATTTGATTATTGCCTTACAAGATATTAAAAGAATAAGTAGACTGAAAACAAAGTTGCTTGTAGCAGAAAATAAGAATTTACATAATATAAACATGTAGAATTGTAAAAAAAGTAATATAAGTTAAAAAAAGTAGACACTAGCTCAAGAGCCCTTCTCAAAGATTCTACCAGTTTATGGCAAAACTGATCCCAAGTTTCTGTTTGTTCAATACAACTAGTTTTCTTGAATTAAGCAGAGCTGTTAAAATCTATTAAAATTTATGAAAATATACCAGTTGTTGCAGCATCAAGTAATTTTAAACATACCTAAAAGTTCATTATAATGAACCAATAATGTCAATAGGAACTAGTTTCAAATGTGTTTGGATTCCAGTAGTACACATAGTTAGATTGTAGCTAAGAGTTCAAACCAATCACCTTGCTTAAAATTTTTAATGATTATTGATTGATATATTTTTAAATTTTATAGAGGTCAAATAGCTTGGGGTAACCTTTTTTTGTATGTCAACCAATTCTTTTGCTCTGCTGCTATGTTGATTAAGGGATTGGAGTTTTAATAAAATTTATTATTTACTAAGGGTTTGGTTTGCTTAATTATTTCTATGAATTTAAATTATTAGCATATTGTGCACATACAAGTGCAGTTGCAGAAAAATGAATCTAAATT
The DNA here is from genome assembly GCA_032358265.1 of Vaucheria bursata. Lineage (NCBI taxonomy): Eukaryota > Xanthophyceae > Vaucheriales > Vaucheriaceae > Vaucheria > Vaucheria bursata. Next base: position 45,545 of record JAULBW010002875.1, on the reverse strand, counting down.
ATCCTGGCATGGGTACCACACTTAACTGGCTGGCAAGTACATGAGCAAACGAAAAAATACTGCAATATTGCATGCATCTTTGATAATAATATGGACTCATAAAGTTACTTTCAGCTAAAGACAGAAGTAGTAGAAAAAGGCACTTTTGATCTTTTCATATGATTTATGTTTACATTTACTTTTTCTTAGCTCAGCACTAAATACATTCTGCAAAAAACATTTTGATTTAGTCTGAGGTAAATGTCAATGATGTTTTCAGGAAATGCTTTTTTGGCACTTTTGTTTCTTTTCTGTATTAAGTAAAAAATTCTAACTTTGTTGAGTTTATTCAATGTTAGAATAAACTTTTTCTCTTATTTAGCATCTCCACATTGTATTTGCTGTATTCTTTGAAGATGGATTAATTTTTTCATATTAAGAGTGCTCAAAAATAAAATTTCATTTCAATGTTTTTGGCTTATGCATAAATGTTTGTTATGTCAGCAAACTTTGTAAAATACAATAATTCTAATGTATTCAGCAATGAACAACAATTAAGCAAAATATTATATACTCATAATGGCATTGAATCAATATAATGATAAACGAGAATTTTCAATATTCTGATAAAAAATCTTAAAACTATAGAAAGTGCTAAAAACATTTCTTACATTACTATAAAGTTTTTCAAGGACTTCAAATGTACATTTATGACTTTCAAACAAACAAACAAACAAACAGTACATAAAGACACAAGAAAAATGTTTTCATATTTCATGAGGTATAATGGTACATCAAAAAATTTTATACACTAAATCTAGAAACTACAAATATATCTACCATTGGCTGAAAAATGCACGGATTTCAAAATGATATGTAAGTGCTTCTGCCTACCAGCATAGGTAAAAAGTCTACAATTTGATTCAATAGCTCACGAAGTGAAGTACTACAATATCTAAAATATCTACATAAACTCTGGCGTAATAGTCTAAATTTTCAATCGTGAAACAGCAATACCTTGGTAATCCTAAATGCCATAACATCATATACAAAAAAATTTATCCAGAAGATGATAAATATATCATGCTCCCATTTTATCCGCATCTATCATCAGTCATGAAATGGATACCACTTCTCTGGAGATGGTGATTTTGGAGGCTTGAGACCTTCAGGAGTCTCTTCATTTAGCTGTGCCTCAGTTAAATGCACATCATCCTGATCTGATGACATAATACGTAACAAATCATCAAGGATATTTTGCCCAGACTTTACTTCAGAGAATCCATCATCCTGTGGATTATTATTTTTCTCTTCATTTACCCAAAACGATGTGTTACCAAAGAAATTCGAATGTAGTCTACTTAAGTTTCTTGAAACAGGCTCGTTTACTCCATATTCCAGCTTTGTCTGACAGGTTAGTGCATTTTCTAATGAGGGGCGATGTGCACTTGATATTGGAGTGACCATTTCACATGATCCATGCACCTCATACTTGCAAGAGGAAATATTACTTCTCGATGGACCAACTTGTGAAAGACCTAATGCGTTTTTGGTGCTTAATGAAAGTGCTTGAACCTCAGCAGAATTTAGCTCAAAATTACTAGACTCAGCTTGAGAGTCTGAATTTCCATTTCGAACCGTGTGCAGTGTGTGGAAATCAAAATGGCCCTGATTACCATTGAATGCATTTTCACATTTCCTTTCAAAACTAAGGAAATCAACATTTGGTTGTGTAGCCCGTCTCAAGAACGTGCTAGATGTGAGATTCATTCTTGCAAGCCTAAGAGTTAAATCATCATCGCAATTTTCTTCAATTCTTGGTAATGTGTTTACTGAGTATTTTACTTCATGTTGAATAGAGGCAGTAGTTGGCTCAGGTTTTATTCCCTTGGCCAATGGATCAGTGGAATTGCCAAAGTATTCTCTAATTCTGAACTGATTTGATATTTGATTAGAGCAGTCAATCAGTTCATTTTTCTTGATTTCCACAATGTTTTCAGCGCGTTCAGTAAGCACTAATATCTGCAACAGAAAAGTATATTTAAAAGAAACTAATTAACGTCAGACTCAATATAATATTTTCAAAGTCTACATTAAGAACAAATCAAACACATTTGAAATTGAGCAAGTTTGTGAAAATAATGTACCTTTTGCCAGTCAACGGTTGTCATTGAAATTCCAAATTCGTTTGCCAATGCTATTAAATGGTGGTTGTGAGCATTAAGAAATTCGTCAAATCCTTGTATTTCTCGTGCGACGTGCAGCATATGTGTATTTGGTGGTGTATAGTCAGCTTTAATAATTCCACCAAGCTTAAGCAACGAAATAAGACCCCTAACCTTCGTTTTACTATACGCACAATCAACTGAACAAAAAAAATCTACTTTAATATGTAATAAATGTAGTTGAGATAAATCTTTGCGGAGTTCAAAATTCTTAAATTATTTCTTAATATTTTGACCATATTGCTCACCAGATCCATTATCAAAGCGCATCGGAGCTGAAGGGAGCTGTAAAGATATATACACATTGTACAAAAGATTTTTTTCGTTGACACCTTGAGGTTCAAATTTCCGAAGTAATGCGTGAATCTGCATTAATTCAAAAAATACAAAGAGTCTCACAGAAATTTTCACTGAATGCAGCAGAGTTGAATAAATATTCAACAAAATAATTCGATATTATAATAGGGTTTAATTTTGCGTACCTCTTGAAGCATATGATGATGTCGAATAGATGGAAGCAATATATCAACAGATTTTTTTCGAAGTGCAGCAAGGAAAGCCAGAACACCAACATTGCGGTGATATTGAGCTCGTGTTACGTTTAACTGCACATTTGAATGCAAAACTTTTGGAGCATGAAGAAAGGGACAGCATCGACCCATTCTACAATCCATGCCATTTTGACAAGGCCGTGACTTGTAGACGAAAGGATGAAAATGAACTTCCTGCCATATTAATATTACAATTATTTTAAGTTGTTGTGCAAATCAATTACATTTCATAAGATTGAATTTTAATTAGTTTGAATTTTACCTCTGCAGCATGAGCATATGCACAAGATTCTCCTCTTGAGCAACCTGCTACAGTGAATACTGCAGGACAGCGCCGGGGTTGATAAGGAATCAAACGGGGATCACGCCTGATATCAAATCTTCCATGATGCATGAATTGACACGTATCAGAAGAATGCAGAGCTAGATTTGTGCACCACTGAGTACGAAAAGTACACAATTCGGATTCTGTAAGATGACCTAGAGGATCAGTTGTAGCTCTTGTAATGGCAGCTGCTACAGCAATTTCAGCTGCTGAAGTTATGTTATGCTGATTATGGGATGTAGCTATTATTGGTTGCTGTATAACCCGTTCAATTTTTGGTTGTTCGCATGAGCTAGAGTAGAACGTAGAAGTACAAAAAAATTGTGCCCATTCGACACCTGATAACACAACGCCTGCTTCACCAGCAACTCGAACTATTAATGAATTGTGAAGATGCACCTTCAAAAATGTTAAAAAAACTTGATTGATTCGAAGACTGTTTTGTTGTAAAGTAAAGTTCTAAATTTTTCATAATTAATTATAAGAAAACTCACCATATGTGAAGCAGAATCAATGCCAGTCAAGAGCTCGCAAACTGCTCCAGAAGATTTCTCTTCTATCGAGTCCCGATCAATATTTTCGACTCTGAGCTCTCGTTCATCGGGTATTTGCAAAGAATCACAATGGCCAACTTCATATTGCATACAGTTTACAATATGGGAATTGCATTCTCGAGAAAGAAGCGTAAAACATGATCTTATAAGTACTTGGAAAATTTTATTGACTTTATTTTTTGACATTTCATTTTTATTTAAATTTGCGGAAAGCGCTTCAGTTAGCTCAAGCTGGAGCTCTTTGCGAAGCATTCGAGTTGTTCCATATATTTCTTTCCTGTTTTTTAGAATACTCCACAATTTGACAGCGACGAATTCGCTGTAAGGCTCATGAGTAAGACTTTGCTTTCGCAAAGCAGCACGAACTGCTGCAAATCGATGTTCTTTAGTACTAGATCCCCGAGAAGCGGAGAAACTAGGCCGAAACATCTGCTTTGAGAATTAAAAACACGTTCAGCTATTATGCAATGATGAAAGCTAAACAGATACTAGGAGTATTTTGATGAAATGGATCAAATAATAGAAAAAATATCTTTCTAAACATGTAACATTTTTATAAAATGTTATTGAAAAGATTCTTCCGTACCTCTATGTTCTATCGTTGATGTCCTGCCTTCAGGCAGAATTTAGAACTGAACTATTTGTCGTTACGGAGAAAGGCGCGTCTCCGAACACATTTTGAATTGGTGTGATCTTTAATAAATTCTTTTCAAATTTTCTGGATTTATTTTTCCCCATGTTGAAGTTAAATTCAGAATTGATCTGTGCAATACAAATATCTTTTGACGTTGAACTTTCACCTCAGGATCAGAAAGATACATTCCGGGATATTTTAAGGGCATGCGTTTAAACTTTAGATCAAATTCAGATACTCGCAGAGCTGAAGAGCATGAACTTGATATAAAAAATTTTCATGATGGTCAAGCCTTAAAATTTCCTGATAATTTTATCTGGGGAGCGGTATACCTTAAATTTTTCACCAAGTTTTATAATACATATAGGTTAAGCTGCTTCTCAAATTACTCATCCATTTGCTCTAATTATCTCAAAAGTAAAAATTATTTTATAAATTTAATGAAAATTTGGCTTGAGTTCAAGTCAAGATAATGACCAAAATTGCTCACAAAACAAAAACGTTGGCCATAAACTATCTTAACTCTGAAATTATTTTTGATGAAACTTTTGTTGAATATTTTGTGATTTGAATTTCGAGTATTGGTTCTAGGGAACTTTGTCATATTTTTCCAATGGAACTTATTGAAGAGTTTAAAGACAGAACATTCTTCACATTTTAATTTCATCTGCTTACTGAAAACTTCATTGAATTTTTCATTGTATAGGCAACAGCTTCATATCAAGTAGAAGGAGCATGGAATCAAGATGATAAAGGCTGGTCTATATGGGATGCATTTACAAACACCCAAGATGGTGTCATAAGAGGAGAAACAGGAAATGTAGCATGCAATCATTACAATCAATATGAGGTAATACTGATTTCTGTCAAATAAATGCAGCAACTGAGGTTATAGCTACAACTTGGACTGTCCACCTTTTAATCGATGTCATCTTGTTCTATTCAGATAGCTTTTAATGATATGATGAATTTTTTCTGCAAATAAAATTTATGGTTTTTTCCCAGAATGATATAAAAATGATGCATAAAATTGGGCTTAAAGGATATCGATTCAGTATATCTTGGCCTAGGATTCAGGTATCTAACTTTTACTACATGATTTAAAACTTGTGCTAGAGTGCATATAACTAATCATTCTATTCAGAAAACTGGGAAAGGTCCAGCAAACCCAAAAGGAATTGACTTTTATAACCGTGTGATTAATTGCTGTATTGAACATGAAATAACTCCTATAGCCACATTGTACCATTGGGATTTACCTTTAGCGCTACAAATTGAAACAGATGGGTTCCTTGGCAATGAGATTATCCCTGCATTTGCTGAATATGGTATGCAACAAAGTTTGTAGATGTTGAGAGTAATTTACCCTATCTTGTAAATTAGGTCAGTAGCTGTTAAATGTTGAGGGATAAAAAATAAAATATGAATTCTATTTCTGGTACGTTTCTGTTTGGCTTATAATATTATGCTTCTTATATTAGTTAACAAATCGATGTGTACCAACTACACTTTGAAAATGCCAAATTTTATGAGAAAGTTGAAAATAATTTTTAGATTTCTTATTTGATTGATAGATATTATTTGCATCAATTTATTTTGACTCTCATTTTTACAATGCATCTTAATAAATGCCTTCAAATTTCCATTTAGCTGCTATTTTAAGTTTCTAAAATACTGAGTTTTCATACACCGCCTGTTTCTCTTTGTTCAAGCAAATAGTTTATGAAGAGACATAAATTATTAAAACTATATGATTTAATTGTGAATATATCTCAATCATAAGGTATGAATTATGTTTAGCTAGAATTTGTTTCAACGCCTTTGGGGATAGAGTTAAACAATGGATAACATTTAACGAAGGATGGTGCACTGCAGTTCTTGGTTATGGCACAGGTCTTCATGCACCAGGAATCACTGATGATGTTGGAAACAAGGTAGTCTGTTGCATAAATTCTAATAGCTACACAATGGATATATTTTAAATTTGTATCTTTTTTAATATCTAGCCTTACATTGCTGCTCATAACTTGCTTTTGGCACATGCAGCTGCAGTGAAGATTTTTCGAAAAACTTTTCAGGACAAACAGAAGGGAAACATAGGTGTCAAATGCACAATTTCATGTCATTGAGCGTTAGAATGTCAATTTTATATATTTTCATAATTACACGGAACGATATGTAATATAATCTAATGAAAAAATACGCATCAAAACTGACAGAGGTGAGAAAGTTGATAAAATTGCATAATCTAATTTTGGATATGCCTCCTGATATACGTTTTTCTAATATATTTTAATGCAGCAAATGCATGAAAATTAACATATAGATCATGTGTTATAGGAATGGCTCTTGAGTGTGAATGGGCTACTCCAAAGCCATCAAATGATCCATTCACTTTAAAGAAGAATACTGAGGCATCGCTAAGTCACATGTGAGAATTCTCATTACAATCGTATTGAATCTTTTCTCCATCTGAGTTCTTAGAATAGCCATAAACTTATCAATGTATGTATATTTCCTCTTTTAAAGGTACTGCTTTTTGGTGCTAGCCATGAAAATCTGTCATGTTTACAGTCCTTACATGAAAACAAGTAAAAGTTTTTAAAGCACATGCATAATGAAATACTTATTATGTAAGTTTTATTTAAATACTTGAATATAATGATTCTTAATTTAGAATGTTCAAGTGCGGTTGGTTTGCTGAACCTCTCTTTTTTGGTGATTATCCTGATGAAATGCGTCGAAGTTGCATTGGATTACCATATTTTACAGTAAGTCAGGACAACTTGCTCCATATTTTCAATTGACAACGTCTTAAAGCTTTTTTTTTGACATAAAATTTCTACCTCACATGCATTAAAAAAAATTATTTTTAACTAAATTTTGCAGTTTCTATAAGGCAATTCATACATGTTATGAATTAGTTTCTGAATGTATCTTTTAGGAAGAACAAAAGGCAGATGTCAAGGGCTCAAGTGACTTTTTTGGGATTAATCACTATCAGACTCAAATCGTGGAATATTCAATACGTGGTACAGTGGGGGAATGTCGCTTGAAAGTTGTAGGTCAGCAACATTTTACCTGTTTAAGGTTTTTAGTTTCAGTTATTTGGAATATATTGACCTCATACATGATATTTTAAGCACTTTGTTGTTATTCTAAAACATTTATTTTAATACATTGTATGCATTTTTACTAGTACATATGGAAGTTTTCAACCTTTTAAACTAGGTTTTTTATTCAATATAAATATCTAAGGTATTTTCATGGAAATGATTAATAAATTGTCAACTCTTCATCATTTAATATTTTTTACCATTCCCTCTAAAGATATATTCTTATTTCAAGCATAGAACTTTTACTGATATGATAATAATAAGTCACTTTTTTGACAGAGGGCGAATACGAACGTAAAGGTCCATATTTTGAAGATATGGAAGCTATAGTTTCGGTAATATCAGATGACTTAGAATGCAAAAAATTATATATAAGTGAACTGTTCTATTTTATAGCACGACCCATCTTGGCCACTTACGGCAATGGGGTGGAGCGTGGTACCATGGGGTTTTAAATGTGTTCTCAAGTGGATTCAGTCACGTTATAATCCTCGAGCAGGTGATTTAAGTATTAGTAAATATACTGTAAACTTCAGGTATATCTAAACTTTTGGGACCACCAAATTAATTTGTTATTCCCAGAAACTGAAAATGTCACACTACGGCTTTTCATTTATTCATTATAAACTAAAAAATTTAAACGCAAAATTGTAATTATCTCAAGTAATCACTATGCATGTTGCTATTTTTTTAATGCACTTTATTACATAGCTCTTATGGATATATTGAGCAGATTTTTATGTAAATATGCAAAGTTTACGCTATCTATAGACTATTAATAGCCTTTGTATGTTGTGGCTACCAAATATTTTCTATTATTTATCTGCTGCTGAAGTCATTTCTAGTATCAGATTCATTCCGTTTATTTTAGGTATAATTGTAACTGAAAATGGGTGCGCTTGCAATGAAAAATTCACGATGGATGAAATATGTAATGATCATTTTCGGATCGATTATATGAGTTCTTACATTGCTAATATGCATCAAGCTATAATGGAAGGAGCAGATGTGAGAGGATACTATGCATGGTCAATCATGTAAGACAAGATTTCAATCATTTACTACATGAAAAAATAAAAATTTTTCATCATTTCTAGAAGAGTCAAATATAATTGTTGCATTGTTTGATAACGCTGAATGAAAAATTGAATTGTGTACTTTGAATCATGAAGAAACATTTAAATTTCTGGATCTTTTATTATCTTCTATTTGACATTATTTTTAATAATTAATGAAATGTAATGATGAAATGCGCTCCAGATCTAAATATTTGGGGTTTTTTAAGGATTGTAAAGTGTTCTACCAAAGTTTGTATCTTGCAAAGTTTAAACCACAAATTAAGTAGAATAAAATTCAAGTACCAAGTCCCCCCAGATTTCTAGATAAATTAAATCAAAAAGTTAAGCTTTCTGTATCTTCATAGTTTCATTTGCGCAACCTCAAAGTATTAGCATCGGTTGTCTAAATTAAAGCTAAATTATAAGTGGATTAAAATATTGAAATTTAATGCCTATTTTTGAATTATACTCCATCATATTACTTATATTTGTTTGATATAGATTAAATGCTGTAGATGTCTCCAAAAATTAAACTGTTTTTTTTGTCGTATCTCTATTATTGTTTACAATAAGAGTACAGAATACTAATGCCGTGACTTGTCAGCAACGAATCATAGCTGAAGCCTTAAAAGACTTAGCATAAAAATATAGTATGAAAAACTTTTTCTTGCGATTGTAATATTTTAAATATATCTTGCTCAAAATTGTTGTTTTTCTCTTGTTTAGGGATAATTTTGAATGGGCAAGGTATGCATAACTTTTATTTCAACATTTTTGTTACATCATTATTATCTTACTTAATTTCAATCATTTTTGCTTGCTAATTGTAAACAATATTACTTGTTAAGATATAGTTTTCTGGTAGCAAACAGTCTTTTTGGAAAACTCATAGAAATAGTTTTTTGAATTTTTATTCCAAAATATTGCAAAAAACTCAGGGGTTATGGTATGCGCTTTGGCCTTGTGTACGTAAATCGTGATACCCTTGAGCGCAGTGAAAAAGACAGCGCAAAGTGGTACTCACAAGTGATTAAAGAAAATGCAGTGTATATAGATTCCATGCATCCTTTCATGAACGTTCGACATCCTTCTTCACATTAAATTATCGTTCTTGATATGACAAGGAATCAAAGTGCAGCTATTATACAATAATGATAGTATATATGCATTTGTTTCATGCTATATATGATTTTTAAATTGCAATATTTTATAAACACACACCGTCAACAAAATAATATGCAGCTACTGTTGATATTTCTGGATAAACTGATACCACATGAAGCAACACAAACTATTACGTAATCAAATACATTGAGTCTGAAATATCAACATACACCAGCAAATGGAAATTGGTAGATTGTAAAGCAATCAAATACTAGAATGTAAAACTGTATACCATCAATTTCTAGAATATCAGCTTAACTGATTCAGTTTGAAATTTTACTGATTTGCTTGAACCAAATAAATATTTCTTCTCGATAATACCTTACATTGGTAAATATAGGTTGATTTTTTGGATTTACTTTACTCTTTTGACCAAAACATGACTAGAAATCATGATGAGTTTTTAAATCTAGTTATATGCTCCAAAAAGTGAGTTCATTTTTTAGAGCATACTCATTATTGATATTATCATGCTATAATGTCCTTCAACCAATATATATGCATGGCAAGAGGTTGTAAAAGGTTAGATGAGATTATTTTCAAGAAACCATGAATGTGATTATATATATATATATATATTTAGCGTGTTCAAATATATGATGAGATTTTAGTCCTAACTTAAATTTTATTTTTGAATGAATACAACATTGCTTCATTCATAATGAACTTTTTTGCCTCTTTATTGTAGCAGATTCACTATGCCCTACAATTTCCATTTTTGGGTCAAATTTAAGTTTTAAACATATTCTTATGATGATCTAAATCAGCCTTATCCACTAGTATTTCTTTTAACCATAGGAAAAGATACTATTGCCAGCTTTTAATGCAGGCAAATTTGTATGGAGAAGTATCTTAATCCATCTATTTTTTGATCAAAATACCAAGTACAGTATTGTAGAATTTTTAAATCAAAACAATATAATAGTGATAAGAGTAAAAAAATTTCAATCTTAAAGCATCGCAATATGAAAAAGGTTAAATAAAACAATATGTGCTTTTTGTCCCTGATTGAAAACTCCAATGCAATTATAAGAGATGCAAAATTGACTCATTTTTGTGCCCAAGGAATAGTTTTTGATATCTTTATCCAATATTTTGAATTTTTATGTGAGGAATATTTATCAGCCAAACAAAGTAAAAAAACTACCTTATTGGGAAAGTTTGGTGAGCAGTTCAAAATAAAATTTTCACAGCATTAAGGTATGCATGCACATATTAACGACTGAGTAGTTCTGATTCACTCATTATACATAAGATGTGTTGTGTTGAGTGCCTAAGGTGTGTTCAACAAGACTATTTTGTTGATGTTATGAATTGTGTCAAAAACCTTAGACATGTTGCATGCTGGTGTTAGGCACACGCCAATTGAAGATGAAAAATAGGATCAAAGATTAGCTATAGGATAATGGTTCATCCAATGCACAGCAAACAAAAAAGGAATAGGATTAATCTAGGAAAAGGGTAAATGGAAGCAAGAAGAGGTTGGAACAAGAAAACATGTACTTTATTACTATGAAGTGTTTCTGACATTGAGCGTCAGAAACAAAATGTCATATCAACTAACAATTAATGCTGGACATGTGCAATCGACATTAACCAAACTACAATGCATAATATATACACTTGAATCTACAGTATGAATCTTCAGAAATTGTGAATATAAAGAAACATGTATTAGTTATGTACGTGCAGCTATAACTGATAAGGTCCTAACAGCTGGGTAGATAAATTGGAAGCATGTGTAGCATCTGAAAAATACATCATGTAGCAGTATTCACATAGGGTAAAGTTATCCATCTTCTCAATGGAATTGAGATAAAATCATTTATATTTATCCTTAGCAGAACCCATGTGTTACACCATCTGATGGGAAATGTGCTAATATTTATTTAGTAAACATGCACCACAGTTGACAATCTTTAAATCATTATAGGTAATAGAAACAGTGAGACCTTTGCGTAAATTAGAAATATTTAAACCACAAGTGCCCTAATGCTAACATATACCTCAACTTAAAAACTGATTTCTTAATCCAATTTGCCCAGTGTAGAAAAGTCTGTATCTTAATTAGATTTTTTTTAACTGCAGAGGCAGTGCATAGAATTGTGTTCATGTTTATAATTTTTTGCAGCTATTGTAAGTTTCAAAATAAGGAGTGTTGAAATCCATCCTAAACCTACAAGGCACTTGACATCAATACAAGACTTGTTACAAAAGCAAGACCAGATAAGCATATTTTCAAGTAATAGTCATGACTAAACAAGCACTAGTTTGTATCCAGATATTGGCAGATATATATCAAACTCTAGCAGTAAGTCCTTCAGCCATGCTGTTAATTGCATTGGATCCAAAAATGTAATATTGTTAGTGTTTAAGCCAAGATTAGGGCCATTTTTTTGCCAGAAATAGTATTATTATAATAATTCCAGTACATAATGAAAATAATCAATCAACTAAAAAAAGATGCCACACGGATTCATGTCCTCTGTAACAACTACTAATGGCACATTAGGCATAAAATTTTTAATAAGACAAAATTTTGCATTGGATAAGTAAAGAAGAAACATGTACTTGCAGCATAGCACTTATATTGTTTTCAAGAAAAGAGAAATCTACATTCAGATTAGAAAAGAAAAAAATTAATAGACCTATCAGTTACAAAAGTATTGCTCACTTGAATAGAAAAGCCATAAAAAAAAGCTGCAAAAAACTATGCAGTCAACACATCACCAATTATGGTTTTACCAAAGATAATTAATTTACCACAAATAAGCTCAAGTTCCATGTAAAAAAGATAGATTGCCGCTAAAGGTATTACTTCAAACTCTCTCCTCAGTTGCAGCAATTTTTTTAGCACTGATGGTTCAAATGTTTTTCAAAAAGAAGAAAAAGTGAGTGCTCATTAACTGTAGACTACAACACAAAAATATAAATAGATACGTACCACTGATGACCTGTTTTGATTTGACCAAAAATAAAGGACTTTTTGGATTGAGCATGGTACTGATGTGGGTGAATGATTCTGAAAGATTGACTCCTACTGATATGAAGCGTAATTGCAAAAAAGTAAAAAGTAATAGGGATCAATTATTGGCTGCGTTTTTGAAGCATAATCAAGTTATCAAGCTAATTTCAGCCATTGAAACGTGTTATGCTTGTATGCTTAATTGAAAGTGTTACATTAAAGTTATCCATAAGTTAAGAGCAATAGCGGTGAAAATATATGTTATTTGATAAAGCTTGGCATCTTAAAATGTATTAGTTTTTAGCACTGACGTAAAGCTGGCGACAAACTGATTAAAGTCTTGCATGTGATGATCATAATGCTAAAACTAACGTTATTTGATAAAGCTTGGCATCTTAAAATGCAATAGTTTTTAGCACTGACGTAAGGCTGGTGACAAACTGATTAAAGTCTTGCATGTGATGATCATAATGCTAAAACGAACATTTTGTATGGTTTGACTGAAAGGCACTGGCAACTGCATACCTTGAAAGTAAGAGTGCATTGATGAAATAAAATATCTGTTTTGAAGCTGGCAATAATATATCTTGGCATGAATTGATATCTCCATGAGAAAGGAGTAATAGATTTAAATACAGAATGTTTGGTTGAACCATAGTTTACCTGATAGGTTCAAGCAACTGAACAATGGACTGAGGTATGCATTGCACCATATTTGTTCTGCCTTTCCATGATCTTTATAGGCAGAAATGTCCTGATGTGGTTGAAGTTTCTCCTACAAACTCAAGTATAACAGTTATTATCAATCATCCAACCCAGTGTTTGATCAAGAAAATTGTTTTGATAACCACCAATTGCGGATGAAGATAGTGCATAGAAAACAACAGAGTGGAAATATCTTACAGTAGTCAAAAGTACAAGACTTTACAAAAGAAAACATTAAAGGTAAGAGGTTTGCTAAATAAATGAGAGCAGATGATGCCCTCAAGTCCTTAGAGTAATTAGCAATTATTTTTCAGAATGTAAATTTCAATACTGGGTAGATTTAGTTTATGTGAACTTAAGTAACATGTTTTTGTATCATAGATCAGTTTTGTGGTGAAAGTAATCAATAAATGCAGGATCAAAGACTATTCGCAAAAACAGAAAAAGTTACACATATCCTAACATGTTTATTATGTTAGCATGTGCAATCATTCATGAGTACACCTGAAACTGTAAAAATGGTGAATGACCAATCTGATTCAAGAACTCCCCATAGGTCTTGGCTAAGGATAATAAAGCAAGACAGTTTAGTATCTGACCTCACGCAAGTCACACCATGATACATTTAAATACAAATGATTGGAGAAACTGTGCAGATAAGAATTTTGCATAAAATATTCAATCGCATTTTGGAATAAAGTACAAAGTCCTCTCTTAGCTTTAGCATTGAACCTTAAGGCTCTGACAGGAATAAATTTACAAATTTCAGTAGAGACTGATCTCATCTATTGAAAACAGCCAGAAAAACGTTTAAATCATAGTGCAAGTATTAAATTCTTTACTATAGGCATTCCAGCACGTAAATAGTGCTATTTGAGCTCTCAAAATCATGCAGAGCTGTATTATTCAATTGCAAATAAATCAATAAAATAACTGAGTCAAACAAAGAACTGCAAGAATGAGCACCAAAAAAGGTTATACACAAAAAAAGCCAAAAAAGAGCAATTGTAAATGAAATACTATTAAAAGAACAGAAAAGAAAAGGGTATTAAACAAGAAAGAGCGCACATAAAGTACTAAAAAGCAAGTATAGAAATTGAAAATTCAGTACAATGCAAAGACAATGAAGAAAAAGAAAGGTAGGCTAAAAAAGCCTATTTCTTAGATGCTGAAGGAAGTGCCAGAAGCTAAATGCCAGGCTTGTAATTTGCCAAGAATAATGATGAAATAAGGCACCATGATACCAGGATTGTGTAAGGACTCACTTTGAGGAATCACAACAAATGCAAAAGAACTAACAAAAATCAATGTTATGGATAGGACATGATGCATCAAGTATATTCACACTATCTTTGCTAACCAATAAAAAAAATATGTAACATCTTACTTGATTGGAAGTGCCTTTCAGTCAAAAATCAATCTCATGACATCTTGTATAATCCATTCTAAATACAGCAATCTCAATAGATCACAGCAATAAAGCAAACTTACTATAAGGAGAAGACAAGATCAAAGACAGCACAAAGCAAAGGAGACATGAAAATATGATCAAATTTTTAAATTGATACTGCATGAATGTTATAAATTAATTTGCAAACTAGACACAAGACTACAATAGCAGCAAGTATACTTATGCAAACATAGTTGAGCTAACGGAAGTAAATATATTTGACAGCAACACACAAATCCTAATCCTATCCTGTCACCACAGCCCAACAATGACTTACCATAAAACTTGGAATTCCACAGCTATGACATGAAGTTAACCCCTTAAGGGGGTAATTCCTAACATTGAAACGTAAGTCAATACTAATGTACCAGAGAGCACAAAGCAACAGAGTGTTCTGTATAAAGTTGAAAAATGCAGAGTCATTAAAAAACTCAGAAAATAAAATAGAAATGAAATATTGGTATGATAAATATAAAAGTGCATCTAATATTTTGGAAGTTTTGGATAATTTTGCTGACACTTGTGCATCATAGTGCAATATGTAACACTGATACGTTTAGACACAACGTTCAAAGAAATGGTGTAATTGAGAGAACATGTAAATAGGCTGAGCAAAATAAGAAGTATAAATTGTACATTTACAAAAATTAACAAATGGAAAATAACAAACTTGAAAGGAATATGAAATGGTAACAACTGAAATCTTGGCACTATTTCCTACTGTCAGGATCTGATCTGTTTTGTCATGATCTGTTATGGAACTGTGACTCTATGGACTTAATTCGTCTTATATGTGCATTCTTGTAAAGTACATTATCTTGAAGAGCATTCTCATTAATGTGTTCTCATAAGTATGTTCCCACAAGCATGATCTCATACGCGTGTGCATATAAGTAGTATTGTGTTGGTAAGATTCATTCTTGGCAACACATGAATAGGGATTCATACTTTATTGACTGTGTGTGTTTTCTTTAGGTTTCTGGTTGTGCTTATTATTGGTTACATGCATAGTCCTTAATATATTGATTTTTAGCACCTACTCCATCAGTAAAGTGCTGCTGGTCAGTATTTTGTTGGAATCATTAGAAACAATTGGAAAATTTATTTTGGTACTTTGTCTGTGTGCTATGTCGCCTAGTGCTTTTAACATGATACATTTCCATGTATGAAAGACTTGTTAGGAATTAACTCGTTAACGGTTAAATTTGTATTATAGCTGTGGAATTCTGAGTTTATGGCAAGTTATTGCTGGATTTTGATGATGGGCTAAGTTTGGGATTTGTGCGTTGCTGTGAAGTATATTTCACTTCCAGCAACACAAGTTGTGTCTGTGTAAATATACTCTGCTTAAGTTTTGAGTTTTGTCTGATACATATTCATAACAAGACTTTAACATTGTGAAGCATAATTTTAAATGTTTCTATATACCTTGCAGTAAAAGTAATATTGTTGAAAATATATTACAGTTTATCTAATAAAAGTTGCAAATTGATAGTACTTGGGGTGTCAAATTGTTTTACTTAAAATAACTTGCTTGTTTAGCAACTGGGAATGAATTTGATTATCTGATAAAGTAACAATAATACAAAACAGGAATAATCCTTTGGAGCCAAACTTATTGTCTGGCTACTCATTACACTGATTGAAGCAAATATGGAGTCTAAAATCAGATTACAGTTGGTACAGAGAGATACATGTTAGCTGAAGTTAGGATAACAAAAAAATTGAATTAGTTCATGAAGTGCTTGCCTAAAAAAAGGAGTGGAAATCTGTTTGAAGTATTAAATGAAGTTGCTGCATCTAATCAGCATACATCTATGAAATGAACAGACTTAAACCTATAAACTATTTGGATGACTTGATTTGCCTTGCCTCTCTATACTTTACAGTTTCTTGCACAATTAGTTAAAGAGAACCAACAGCTATTCTTACAACATGTTGTGTTTTATTTAGGAGGTAGCATGAAACAATGAATAGAAATTTAGACACTGACGTATACATTCTTCAAACTAGGGATATACCAGGATCAAAAGTTAACATTTTTGAAGGACACACCTTGATGCAGAGGAAATAGCTTGTTTTTCATTGGGAATCATCTGACAGTTCCTGAGAATTATGCGTTTTATTTGAGGAAATTTTTTCTATTCCAGAGTTAACGATATGAGTGATGCTATGTTATGAATAAATTTTGCTTTGAGTCATAACCTTATTTTGTTACGTTGTGACTTTGAAGCAAACTGAAGCAGTGCTGCAATTATTTTTTTTAGATCATCTCAATAAATTTAACATTTTTGAAAAAGATATTTCTGAGTAAATCTTAAATAATTTTCACTGCAAAAACTTTGACTTGATTTAAGAGTATCATAAAATAAATTCTGTTTTCGGTAAAAAACCTAAGAGAAAACTAATATTTATTGGCATTTCTTACTATGACACCACATACACAGTGAAATTGCAGGGAAACGTAGCATCGCATATTCCGCAACCGTATTATATATATATATATATTTACTCTACATCTTAAGTCTTCAGAAAAGAACAAATAGTGAGATATATCCCATGAACGCCAGGCGTCTCATGTGTTGAGAGCAGCATAAGAACGCATATGATGTCTGGAGTCTTTCGAAATCGATTCATATTCAAAGCAGTATTAGCCACATCAATTGTGCTTGCATTCAAATTCCATCCTCGACCTCAATCTACAAAAATCCAATTCCATGCTATTTTTGGTGATAAGAAAAGTAAAATTTCCGCAGGGATTAAACAGACTGTTTTGAATGTGGCCAGCAGCCATCCAAATGAAGGAACGCCTCGTTGGCAGCCTTTTCTGTCTCGAAGAGCTTGGCAATATGTTGCACAGGCGACGCAAGAAGAAAAAGTTAAAGAGCAGTTGAGCAAGTGGGAGCTCAGTAAGCTTCCTCCCGCACAACAGGTTTGGTTGAGATTTCAAAGCTGTACGATTAAAATTTAAATGCAATGGCAATAGAATCGTAGAATATACTCAGTTAAAGCTCTAAATGCTTTTGAAATAATTTTTGGGAAAGAAAGTAGGTTTCGCATGTTAAATTCTTTTTTTGTGCATTGTTATTTAGGCGATATATTTGAATGCACGAAAAAGTCTCTCGAATTATTATATTTGCAAGGAAACGAATTAGCTCTCCTCATATAACTTTCAAAGCAATAAAAAGTTTTTGCCTGCTCAACAGCGAATAATGATATTTTTACCTACACAACTTTGCAGACAGTAGCCGTTATGATATTCTAACAGATTGAAAAATTTTTCTAAATTCATATTTAGAAACAAAAAGACTTTTGACACATTGTCACTTTGATGATTACTTGAGTTATTTTAAATAACTGTTTGTTCAGTAGCGAGGACAACCAATAATTTTTTTAATTTCTTGCAATTCTATGTATTTTAAATTAAATCGTACATTATATATCTGCATGAATATCATAAATATTATCAAATTGTAATTAAGAATGCAGAAAATACTGTAGATTACATGAAAACTCATAAAATTTCTTAATTATTTATTATAATACGCTATGCCTATTAATTTCTTTAGTTTGCAATTTATAAGATTATTTGATAGCTTTACACTCCCCCAAACCTCTTTTTGCTGGTGTTTATTGATATCCTTAATCCGATTCATTCGATGAACTGATAGTTCTTAGTGTAACCGATTGTACCAGCTTATTTTATATCAACAATATATATCTTGATGTTACGAATGATCTTCATTGAGCTTCTAAGCCTTATTTTGCATGATATTTTTTATCTAATTAAGTCAAAGACGTTGAACTGAAGATTTCAAATTTTTTCGAAATTTGTAGTTACTGAATCCATACATATTGCCACTAAATTCAGTGACTCACAAGCTATATAGTTTGGTCGTTTTATTCTTTATAGCTATTTGTTCTTCTAATAAATACATAGACATATGTGTAAATCTTTGCTATTTAATCCAACGTAGTTTTTATATTGCTTAAAAATTCAATTTTTTGAAGCAGTTTGAATGTGTTAAAATATAATATATATAAATATTATATTGATTGACTAGTAAAATATATAATCCGGTATAATAGTCACTTTCAAAAATGCTGTAAAATGAATAAGGTTCTATTACAATACTGATATTGAAGTATAATGATATTATCTAATCTTTCATATCTCCCTTTCTTTTCAACAAACATGCCTCCGTATGAAATGTACTATAAATTCATTTGTTCTACCATTAGAAATAAAAATATTAGACAGATTTCATGAGGACTTATAGAACCATAAAATCTCATTGTTCCGTTTGGAAATGAAGAATATTGACCCCCTTGCCCGTGCTTATTATTTTAATGTGATAGTGGTCATGCCAACATAATGGGTTGATAATCGAGCTTAAAGTTGAAATCTATCGTTAATTTCAACATATCTCACTAACAGGCACATAGCCTTGGAGTCGGTTTAATGCGACTTAGCGCGACTTTCGGCTGGTGCCTTACGGACGATGAATTATGTGAACTCAGACAGTATCAGGTGAAAAATTTGAATTTAGGGTGTAAAGTCCTCTCTTATGCTCCCCCGATTTTCTGAATAGGACTTTCATATATTATGCTACCCTGCTTATCAAGTCGATTGGTTTTTTGAAATCATGAATACATAGGTATATCAAAATATTGAATGCAAATAATAGACCACTAAAAAGAAGGATTTTAAAATCGATAAATATATTACTTATCAAAAGGAATTTGAAAGGGCATACACTTTGATGATTTTCCATCTTATAACATGTTCATGTTCGTTGAAAGGTTCAGAATGGTTTTAGAAGGGCTCAAAGACTTCCAAAAAAATTAGCGGCTTACTCTACACTTTCACCAAAATTTTTTCTTCAACTTGAATGTTTGTGCTGTGTTATTGTCAGTATTTTCATATGCTGTTTGTGAACACCTTTTTCGCTCTATAAATGATATTATTGAACTATAATTTTAAATTTTTGTAATATATGACTAATGTTACCTTTGGCCAATATTTCATAACGTTGATTTGCACAAGAGAGTCAATTAAGGCATAATTGTCTTACTGATAATCTAGTGCTATCTAAATTTTGCCAACCGCATCTATTTATACGTATTCCTTAGATCATTCAAACTGAACTGAACTCTCATAGTGCACTGCAAGATTTTGAAGCATTAATTTAAATATTCATGTGACAAATGACTACATCAATTTTTTAGTTTCATATTTATACAATGTTACTTTTCACTGACTTTTTCCTTTGCCATTCTGTACATCAAGTTATAGAATAGTTGTTATAGCTATTTCAATTTTTATCTTCTCGTTATCATATCAAAGGTTCAACTGTGACTTTTCATCACTGAAGTTTTCAAATTTTTGAAGCACTTTTGCTAAATGTGGAATAACCCTGTTAGTCTACATATGGTTTTGAATCCATATTAACAGTAAATCGCTGAGTTAGAATATAGTTTTTAAAAAGTGGCAAGTTTTTTAGAATTTATGACTATTTTCACTTTACAACATTCTGTTAAAATTTTCAAGCACTTCTTCTGTCACTTTGCTCAAGCCTCCGTGCAGCATTTCTAGTTAGTTCATACTTGGTCTTTTTGTTTTTCAGTCGCAACTTGAAGAGACCACTGTCTATATGAGCGAAGCTGAGCAGCTTAGAGTAAAAGTTGCAGTTGAAGTTGCTTTTCAGGTTCAATATTTATGGATTGAATGGTTATTTTCCTTTTTTCTGTTGCCTGTGTGTTATCTAGGGTGATTTAATTCTGTTTGAATTTTCTCAATTTGATGATTGATTTGCTGCACTGTGATGATTCGTGTTCCGCAAAATATTTGCCACTGGTTGAAAGTCATGGAAAATGTCTTATCGTTCGTAAATATCTCCACGTTATTAGCACATTGTGTATCGGATAGGCTTCACTTATCCCATCGAGTTTAGTCAAAATTAATAATATACTCCAATTTTTTTAGCATAATTAAAACTATTACTGAAGTTATTATATGTTTTAATTTAATATCATATATATGTATGATACTGTATTTATGGGGCTGTTATTCGAACAGTGAATTGGGGAGGATTCAAATCTCTTAAAAACTTAAGGAAATTTACCTTTTTTTTCCATATCGCAATGCGTAACGTGAATTTCCTAATTTTAGAAAATCTGATGTATTTGTTGTGTGTTTTTAAATGTGATAATAACTCCTTTCTCTTTGTAATCTGGGACTGTAATTTTGGTTTCAACTGTAGTGATAACTTAATGAAATTGTAGGACCCACGAATCTCATTATGAGTTATAGTTGATAGAGCCGAGATATAAGAACAGCGGCTGAGAAAATGCAAGTAGTAAAACAGATTCAAGCACACAAAGCTTTTTTACCGTGACCCCAGAGTTTAATCCCAAATGAAGTGTTATGCTAAATTATGCGTTTATTTATTCGAAAAGAATAGTTTTTAGTGTATATTTCCATAACTGCCACCTTTCGTTTGAGACATAGCTCCTGGGACAGCAAAGACATCTGAGTGCACGACTAGACTTTAACATTATATTTTTTGAGAAATTCACTTTGTAGCTTTATGTTGATATAGTGACTAGTATGTTGGATTGTTTCGTACACCAGTCAGCGATATGAATCAAATGATGATTAAATATTCGAAATAAACATAAAGTTGAAATACATTGAATAATAGCGCCCATTAATATTTCGAATTCTTGATATTACGGTAAATTTATTAATCCTAATTGTTTGCAGCAAAACTAGATATGGCTATATTTATCTTTAGCAATCCATTCTGTAGTTTGTTGCGATTACAGTATCGGTCATAATTTAAATGCGTTCAGTAGAAAGTTGCAGAAACAAAGATGTTTTTTTGTTACAAACTTTTTTGAATGTATAAATTAGGCGCATAATGGACAAAGAAGGCGAAGTGGCGAGAGATTTGTCATACATCCAGTGGCAGTTGGAATTGTACTTGCACAATTGAAAATGGACTGTGATACAGTTGTTGCAGGATTGCTCCATGATACTGTAGAGGTGCATTCCCATATATGTACATTCAAACACACTGGTGATACGCGCGTACATATTATCTTTTTAGCAAATGTGTGCTCTGCAATTATGTTTGAATGTTGCAATTTATTGAAAATTTAGTGTCATGTTATTTTTAGAGTTACCGCAACTTAGGGGCAGCATACATGATATGTATATGGTAATTTGTATAATATTGAAACAATAATTCATCATGAATGGCTTTTTGATGTATTTATGCTTTCTGCAGCAGTTTTTTTCATTTACTTACTGCAAATATTTTAGCATGAACATCAAATTTCAGTAGTTTTTGAAATAAATTATTTTTTTAGGATACTTGCCTTTCCTTTGAGGATATCCAGCAGCAATTTGGAGATACCGTAAGGAAAATTGTTGAAGGGGAAACAAAGGTTTGTATTTGTTTCTATGTATGCATATTTTGGAGATTTATGTTAACTAGATTGCCCTGACCGTCTTGTAAGAGTTACCAGTAACTACCTCCAAAATGTTCTCCTACTTCTAAATACTCCAACAAATTTGGCCATTTCAGATTGAATCATTCAACTTTGTACATACATTAAAATTGTTCTGCTGATTTGTCTCAAAGTTTTTGAAGTCTAAAGTAGAAATCTACGCTGCCCCTGGAACTATGTCAAACGAAAGTCACAGTTAAAGAAATGTAACACGAAAATTATTTTTTTCAATTAAATATAAGCTAAAATTTATCGTGACCTTTCATTTGAGACTAAATTCCGGGGTCATGTCGATAAGCTTGATTGGAGAAACTTTTTGGAAATTTGTTTCTATAGTAATAGGTGAGTATAGTCGAATGGTATTTATTCTAGAACAATATTATTTTGTAGAAAATACATTGATTGTCATTTCATCATTTTTCCCAAAGTATTTGGTGCCCAGTATATTTACTAGGAATAATGATTTTTCTGGCTTAAATCAGCTACATAACGCCTTATATAGTAAGTTGGCTTACTTGCACCAGTATATATATTCGTATTCTTTTTTGTTATGCATAATGCATGTATGTGCAAGTATGATGGAGGCTATACTGTTCATCTGAAGTCCTAAAAAATAATTATTTAACTTTTCATCGGTAGTCCTTTTTTAAAATCCCATGGTTATAATTCAGCAGAGGTTTATGCTATCCAATCTTATGTCTTGAAAACGAATGATGTATGTATGTCAGCAAATCACATGAAATAGATAATTTTTAGAAAGAGTTTGAATTTTTTGTCACAATGATTATTCCCTTATGTACTAATTTAGTCAAGTTTGCATGCACGATATGTATATCAGCAATTCTGCTTTATTGTCAGAAATAAATAAATATGCATTGTTTAATTGATAGAGTAGGAATAAACGAAAATTCGGAATTTACTTCAAGTGGCCCTAATAACTATTAATGCTGCCAATTTTCATTAGATTGAAATTATTCATCTAAAAAAATCTGCTCAATTTTTATTCAAAAATTCTTCTTTGGTCTCAAGAAATTATTCTTTTTATCTCTAGCACACTTCAATTTAGTATAGTACGACTTTTGTGCACTTCAAAAGTCAAAATGCTTTCCATTTTTTGCCTAAGAACTATTCTTTTTCGGAATATCCGATTATTTTGTACGGTTTGCGTCAAAAACGTTCAGTGCCAGTAGCGACACTGCAATGAACTATGCTGTTTTTTGATATTTTATTATAGGTTAGTAAATTATCAGGAAAAGTGGCTGATTATAATGACTCAGTGATTGCCCAAAACCCAGAAAAAAAGCTCAATACACCAGCATATGACAAGCAAGCTTCTAACCTCAGACACATGCTGATTGCTATGAGCGAAGACTGGAGGTAAAATTAAAATATAACGAATTATTTTCATCAAATTTTCACTTACAACGAAAAAATCGTACTGCACCAAAGTTAGGTTTCATTTTATCGGATACAACATGCTAGTTTAGTGGTTTCGATAGATTCGTCATATCCGAAGTTTGCTTTTTTAAATTCGAAATATTTGCGCTAGAGTTGTTTTTGTATTATATGAAACAATTCTCTAAGGCGATTTCATGAAGTAACATAGTCAGCACCTCATAAGTTTTAGGCTTTGTTTTTTCAATCGAGTTTGGTTGAATTGTCAATGTTTTTTTCGATAATGTAGTAGTTTCCACGACAAAAATCACACTAAAAAGATTGTTGTTTGTTTGTATAAACTTTAAAAGTACTCCGAAATTGCATTTTTTATAAAAAATCATGCAATTATAATATTTTCAAATTCATATTTTGATTAAAGGTAAATGCAATTTTGTGGGTTTCGAGGTGTTTATTATTAAAAATATATGACCTCCATTATGTGTTATCGCTGGTTTTAATTTATACGTCTAGTATCTAAGCTAAATTTAAAATTTGTCATTATGGTTTGCGTTTTAAATCTGCTTTTAAATAAAGTAATTAAAGATGACTTAATGCATGCTCCAAATAAAATATCATAGATGGCATCAATATTTGATAAGGCGAATTAAACATTGCACTTGACTCTTCATTGTACTGTGTGACCTCTCACTGTGACGAGTAACTTTTCATAAAGGTTTAAATTGTTAAGTTGAAGTGCAGTTCAAAAAATGACATTATAAACACAGCCATATTTTCCTATTTAATTTTACATTTAACCTTTTCAGCTGTTCTTTCGTGTTATCTATCTCTCTTTGACTGGATGAGACATAAAAGAATTATTTTATTTTTATTTGTTATCGCATTAGAATTTATTTTTGTTGCTTTATGAAAAAAATGGATATTTATTATCTTAAGGTAATTAATGAATTGATGTGATAAAATAATATGTGAACGATTTTAGCCCTTTTTACATTGTCCATTTATTTCGTTTGTATCTTTTGAATAGAGCAAAATTGATTTCTCTAGATTCTGTTTTTAGGGTTCTAGTGGTCAAATTGGCAGATCGACTCCACAATATGCAGACAATCAGTGCCATGCCAGAACATAAGCAAAAGAGGATTGCGCGGGAAACGATGGATGTATTTGTTCCTCTGGCTCATCGATTAGGACTCTGGGAAATCAAATGTGAACTCGAAGAACTCTGCTTTCCGGTAAAATAATTAGGCCTTATCACATAATGATTCTACCGCTGCCTTCCCCCCAAGTATAATACCATTTTGTTGTATTTATGTTTTTGTTAAAAACACTTTTGAAAAAATGATTTCACTAAAAAGTTCCTGAAAAGGTCAATTTTGAATTTTTGTTCTCCAGCTGCTGATTTTTGTTGTTTCTTTTAAATATAATATTTATCTTTTTTGCCGTAGGTAATTATTTGCATAAATATTGCATCTAAGAGCTGATGACTAGAAAGAAAATGGGTATTTGTACCAAAGCATTATATTTGTTATATTTTTATTCTACTTTTAAAATAGATTCTGGATCCGGAGGGATATGCCAAAGCCCAGCAGCTTGTAAGACATAGAGCTGTGTATACTCGTCACACTCCGGAGGTACTACATATAAAATAGCCCTGTTATTTCTCTAAAGCAACAGTAGGATATGAAAGGTCATGATTTGTCTGCAAATAAGGTGGATTATAATCAATTTAGAGGAGTAGTTTAGACTAATAGAATGTGGTACCTTTCCAATCCTACAGCGTATTTGGAGAATAATAAGCATGTACAAATTATGCTATATGTGATGAGTTAATCCTCATATATATGTATTACATATACTAGAATGTCAGATTTTATTTCATTCAACAATTTATATTCTATGTGCAATGAACTTTGGATAGATCAATTTGTTTTTGGCAAAATTTCACTTACAAAAAAGAAATGAAAAAGTAAAGAAACAAAGAAGTCATGTTGCACCGAGTTCAGCTTCAGATTTCCAAATAATGGTAGCCCCGATAAATTCATTGCATCTGAAATTTACTGCATGTATGTTTTACAGGTACTAGAGAGCGAGCGGGCCCGTTTTGAATGCGCCCTTAAAGAACACCCTCTTTTAGATGGGCTGAATGCACCCAAAGGCTTACGCGTATCTGTCGGAACTAAGACCTTATATAGTATTCATAAGGCCCTACAGAGGAACGCCCAAGGATTTTTTGATGTTCTAGATATTGTTCGATTCAGCGTAATCTTCGAAGGTAAATGAATATATATATGTATATATTGATTTTTGTGAAATTTTGATTTTCGAGGAGAAATTAAGAACAAAAATATTTATTAAATGTATCTGATAAATGTTCTTTTTATCAACGTATGTATAATTTTTGGTTATATCAATTAGTAACGAGATATAGAGCAAATTTCTACTTTTATTATGTATAGTTTTTATCTTTTTTTATAATAAATATTTTTAGCATGTCTTTAGAAACTTAAATCCTGTTTTTGAAAATAAAAATTATATGGACTTAAAACGCAAAAACATGGTTTTATTTATGTTTCTGCATCGATACTGGCGCATGCATAGCAATGTCATTGCATGCATAAAAATTTAAATTGATTACCTGTATGTATGTATGCGAATCTATTTCCGTCTAATATTGTATTGTATACTTTTCTGTTTAGATCGAAAAATAGGAAAATTACTGTAGCAGGTGCTTGACAAATTTGCTTGACCTTTGTTGAATGCCACATTAGCATTATTTTTTTCCAATGCTCGATGCTTCTTTCAGAGTACCATTTTTAGTGCTAGCAAGTCAGCTTGAGTGTCATTCTGGCCTCCTTGGAGGGCTGTGGTCGTTTACATCAAAGTGATCATTATAGAATGCAGTTAACTTTGGATGTACTGAGTTTGCTTATAATGAGTAAATGAAACGTCACAGAATGCCAAGTCGAGCTTCAAGTTATCATATATGAAGAAAATTAGATAATCTGAATGAATTTGGTGATTCCAACAGATTTGTTATATCCGAACTTGACTGTTTTTCTATTTTTGTTCAAATTCAGGCTGTTCACCAAAAACTGACTCAACCAGCAGTATGAACTGTGAAAATGGCGATATGAAGAATGTGGACCCCGGTGAATTGGCTTGGAACGAATATGCCGCTGCGCAGAATGATAAAGCTATGTGTTACAGAGTAATGGAGGCGGTACATGCTGTGCTTCAGCCTACTTCGCCCCCTAGAGTAAAGGATTATATAGCATTTCCTAAGGTGCACCAATAAAATTTCACGGATGTTGAAAAAGAATATATTTTTTATTCATAGCGTCAACTTTTCTATTTGCATCACCACTAGTAGGGTTTAGAATCTTGAAATGTGCGATTATGTTTCAATTTGAATAGTGCAGTAGATTCTCGCTGTAAAAGGTCATACAAGTATTAGTGTAATGGTCATGTTCAATGGATTAGTTTATGACCTTTTGCTATAAATTTTGTTGCTTTTAGAACAATGGATATACCAGCTTACAATCGAATGTGTTTCTTCACGGCTATCCCATTGAAGTGCAGGTGATTTATCCCTATATGTATGTATTATATCATATTAGAGCGTTTTTCCAAATGGAATTCATTCATTTGATTTGTAAAATGAAAATTGAAGCAGATAATGTTCCATCCTGTTTTCTTTTATTCGCAATTTATGGATGACCTCAGGATCACATATCACTCGAGTAATTCAATTATGTAATTCCTAATTGTCTATATTTGGATTAGTTTTTTTAGCTCACAAATTTTTTCGACGCAATCTATCTGTAATGTTTCTATAGTCTAAATAAATTGATTTGGATTATGAAAAGGATTTC
The DNA here is from genome assembly GCA_032358265.1 of Vaucheria bursata. Classification (NCBI taxonomy): domain Eukaryota; class Xanthophyceae; order Vaucheriales; family Vaucheriaceae; genus Vaucheria; species Vaucheria bursata. The sequence continues at coordinate 18,037 of JAULBW010002875.1, read as the reverse complement.
GAATTATTCATGTAGAGTTTTATTGTTTATTTCAGATTCGCACAAAGTGGATGGACCGTGTAGCTAGTACAGGCGTTGCAGCAGGGTGGCTTGGTAGGGAAAATAAGGTATTTGACTATAAAAAGTGTATGCACATGATTTTCACAATGTTATAAATTTCTTATATGACAAATTTTCACTTGGAATGAATCGGAAAAATTTTTACTGTTCAAAGACAAACTTCAGATTTTCGGTTTTAACAAATTAATTCGGCAGTCATAGCAAATTCGTTCCACCGAAGTTTACTGTATTTGAAGTAAAATGTGGATGCATGTAATTTCATTACAAATTTAGAGAACCTTTTATTTGTAAGAATAGTTTTTAATTTGAATGAGTTTTTCTTTTAACATTTATTTTTCTACCTTTTTGTAAGTTCTTCTGCTCCTTGAAATGTAAAATTTGTATTTTATGCAAAAGGCATTATCCTATATTTTCTACTAAATTTTTTCAGCTATTAGTTTCTGCAGTCCACGTCAGGAGACAAAGTATTACAGAGAACTTTTATACTTTCTATAAGATATCTATGTAGACCTTTAGCTTTTCTTATAAATGAAAAGTTGTTAATAATGAAAGGCCAAAATAATGAACAAAATGTCAACTTGATGTGTTCTTTAAATAATTCTACGAAATATCGGCTTTTCATGGTGGTGCTGTTTGTGTATGCTACTCTTAGGGATTTAATATGCAATTGCCTTGGCTTCGCGAAGTTCAACGCTGCGCGGATGAATCGTGCGAAGCTGAGCCGAGTAATGAAATGGGCCGACCATATTCAGCACATATTCGGGCCGAACTAGAGGACTCAGCATTAGGCAGAAGATTTGTTTTCACCAATGAGGGCGCTTTATTGGATTTAAATAGTGATGCTACTGTCGGGGATGCGGCTTCTCAAGTGATTACCCAGACTTGTGAAAAAACTGGGATTAAACAGCGTGTAGTAGCCGTGAAGGTTAAATTTATATAATTCAATTATTTGTATGCATATATATTGAATTAAATATAAAGCAAATTTGGTGCATCATTTCTTTAGGTCTTGGCTTATACATTAGTGTGTTCATTTCAATATTATGAAATTATTGTTCTTTATTGATTACTCTGTATCAATACTTGTAATATTTGTACATTCAATACATAATTCAAAACTTTTAGTAAATTTTCATCTCTATACATACATATGCTTGTAATTCATAAATGCTTAGCTGTTCTATTTCAAAACATGTATTAATTCTAAAGGTGTAGGAGATATTTTTCGGTTAGAATATTTCATGTTGACAGAATTTTTGAGTGGCGCATATCGATATGTAACGGATACAATTGATCCATATCATTTTTTATTAATATGAATCAATTGTAGCTGTATACATGTAAAACTCATTATACCGAATATTAGTGGTCTTGTTAGCAAGTACACCTAAAATAGCCAAAAATTCTACTTGAAACGAAAATAGCTGCACAATTTTTTGCTCAAAATATTTTGAACAAGAAAATTATTGACATTCGACAAGTAGGGATATTTATTGGTCCAGTTCATCGAAGTGGCGTCATTATATTACTAGGCATGTAAAATTATGTATCAGTGATATACGGGTGGAAAAACTGAAAAATTGAAAAGAATTTAAGAGTATTCTTTGAAAGGAGTTGAGTATCATATGAATTTCGCTCAAAATGGCTAGTTATTGAAATTATTCTTTTCTCATGTAACAAATCTAATTAGGCAGCAGTTATTTTGTAATTTACGAAATAATTAGTAGTTGAAAAATTGTAACCTTTCATGTTATGCATTTTCTTCGGAAAAATGATTGAGCTTTTAAAAATATCCCACTTATTCTCCTGCGTGTCTCAGTAACACTTGAACACATCAAATGCTGATGGCTTAAAGGTGCCTAGATCCAAGTACTAATTTACATAATTTAAGCATGCATCTATATAGGTACAGGCACATATTTGTATGCAATATCTAGTAACTTGGGAAAAATTTGTGAATACGAATAGATTGATGCAAATTAGATTTATTGTAACTAATCGTGCATAAAATTGGCCTATATCGACTAAATTAGCTTTGCATTTTATTACTAGGTGAATAGTCGACTAGTTGGACTGAATCATAAACTCAGCGATGGAGACATCATAACAATCATAACAACCAACATTAGCGATGCAAACCACGATGCCCAAGAAACAAATTCCGAACCTGCAGTCCTGGGTAATGTACGTACCCAACTTGTTCGCAGCGGTGTTTGGCCTTGGTGTCTGGTAGGGGCCGAAGAGGGGGATTTGTCTACAAGCTCAAGCATTTTGGACGCATCTGCGCCTGTAGAAATCTTACCGAAAAGTCAAAAACAGAACAAAAAATTGTCCAGTAATTCGTTGTCGGGGGATGAATTGTGGTATAAGGAGGTAGGTTGCTGATTCAATTTTTATCAATTTATGAATACCAATTTTTAAAATATATTTTGATGTTGGAATTTAGAATTACAGTAGAAAAGAGTTTCAAAGATATCTTTTTTTCATAATTATTTTCTAAGTGAAAGGTCACAATCATAGGAAAACACTCCATCAAATTTTATTCTTAGATAAATTTATGCAATTTCAGTGTGAATGTTCAAATCTAATAGAATTTATGGGGCTAATATATATAAGTTTGTATTTCCACAAATTGATAACTTTGCAAGAACATAGAGATAATTTTTTGATCAAAACCATATTTTATATAATCACCTTAAAAATTATTCTCAATCGACAGTTATGATGTTCAATGGAAAAGCTAGTGGTATGGCAGCCTCTTGATCAGACATGGAATGCCACTATCTATATTTGAATTTTTCCTCTTCTAATCCCCCCTTATGATTTCATCCCCTCCCCAGTTATCACAATTACTATAAATTTATTTTGTATTATTGTAATTTAAATCTTTTACATTCATTTAATCTATAGAATTATTGCAAAAGTATCTAAACTTCAATTTTAATATGTAAATCTCAAAGCAGGAAAATTGATACCTTGAATAGGATTGAAAATCGGTAGAAAATTTCAAAAGTTACGCTTGCCATATGCTCTTTAACATGTGCAACATATGAATTGTGCATTGATGTAAATATTTTGCAGTAAATATCGAATTGACCTTATCTCTCAAGATCACAGAAATTATTCATTACATTGAAAATTTTTTAACTTAACTTGGCACCATGTGACTTTTTCGTTTATTCATTAAAAAAGAATCTGTTATATTCGATGATATTAGTGATAAGATTTCTCCTCTCAGACAGAGTTGAAGCATGGAAGAATCAGCATAATAGCTTTGGTGGCCTGGCTGAATTCTGAGATGGTATCTTGGGTCGGGGGAAGAGGTGCAGGGGCCCCTACTGCAGCTACACTGGCCCATCAAGGGGCTCTAGCACACCTGTATAGCCTCACTCCCCTGCAGGTGGTGCAGATTATTATGGCTGTAGGGGTTCTGGAGTGGTGCCATGCTGCTACGCAACAAAAAGTAAGTCCAATATTTTTATTGAATTTACTTCGTACATATTTTTCTTGATATCAATTGAAAAATGATTGCATATTTTCTTTAAAAAGTGCTTTGGAGCAGAATTAGCTTACAAAGATGTGTACAGTTTCTATAGTTTAAGACCAAGGTGTTTGTTTACGTACACGTTGCTTCTCTAAATTCTTAAACTTATTTACTATAACAGTTCCGACCTGTAACATGCTATCTAAATTTAACAATTTTTCTAGATTAAAAAAGTAAATAAATAAATTGCTATTTATTTTCCCAGTATGAGTTTCAATTTGTGTTTGGACCTTGCTGACCTTTTTTCATTGGCTTATCTCGAATTTATATGTTATATTTGAGTTGGTTTATGAATTCTTGCATAAAGTGACAGGGCTATATAAAAATATAAATTTGAAATGTGTTGTACATGATGAATGGTCGTGTTGTCGGAATTTTGCAAGCTCTTGAAGCAGAGAAACTAGCTGTGGCTAGCTATTTTGTTACAAGGATCATTAGCTATAGCTTACTCTTTTTATTTGGTCTGCCATTCATACATGGCAATAGATCTAATTATTTATTTTTGATCTTCTGCCTTTACACAGCTAGCTACACTTAGCAGTTTTGTTTAAGCCCGTCACCTGTTCACAGTTCTAGATGGTCCTCTGTTTTGCAAGCTAATGCTAAAAACAGCTAGCTGTAAATGGCCTGGAATGTCGCATTATAATTCAATAATTGTGTTTTATTTTAGGGAGGACCGGAAGGGGGCCAAATAATAGAGAGCGACAGACTTTTTTTTGCACCTTCCAACAGTACATCAATAGGAGTGTTTGAAGAAAATTCTATGATCGGTCCGAGAAAGAAAGAGACCAATGCAGGTCGGCTAGCTATGATTGCTGTTTCAGCTCTTTTGCTGCAAAGCTATTTTACTGGAGACGATGCCTTAGGCCACGTGATGGGTCTATTTTAGTTGTGTTTTTGGTAGAGTATTCGGGATTGCAAAGATGTGATGGATTCTTTAAGACGATATTTAATAATCCTCATTTTGCAGTCAAATTTGTCTAGAAGTTATACAGTGATGTTGATAGATGTGTGCCAGATTTTTCGCTGTTCAACTCTGTATAGTTGTGTGGAGAACAGTTAAATATTAAGATAGGAGCGATGCATCAATTGTAGTGCATTGTGCAATATGCTTGTTTTGTCTTTAAAATGTAGCATTTATCTATGAATTTATAACACTTTCAATCTGCTAATGATAAAGTTATGATAAATATCAAAAAAGGTTGAACGCATGCAGAAGAGGAAAATAATGCATGAAGAGTACGAAACAAATGGAACTAGGGCACAGTACATGAATAATCTTACTTAACTTGAGATTTCCCTAAAGCAGTTTTTACGGCTGTTTTTAACAAAAGTTACTGCTCACAGACAGCTGTAATAATGAATTAGTCAGTTTAAGTATGATGATTACAGCCTGGTGCCATTAGTCACATAATCGAAGGAAAAAATAACAATACTGCTATGTTGGCATTTTATGTTGCTATTTTGGGAAAATTTGAATCTATTTTGTCAGCATTAAAAGTACATGGTGCTTGTGTTTATCATGTACCTAGCAATAGCTGCATCTCAGTATGCAGTAATTTAACTGGTGAAAAAGGTGTAATAGGTGGTCAGTTGTAATTTATTTGCATGCCATATATAAAAGCAGTTGATTATTAATTTGCAGTATTCCAAAAACAGCACATAATTTCTTATGTAATGGTTAGAACTGCTGTTTTTGGAAGTGATTGGCAGTATAGAATTAATGAGGGCTCATTTTGTAAAAGATACTATTAAAGCTCTTTTTGATAAAATAGATCATATCCATATTACAAACTTAAAACTGCAAGAATGATTCAGATGTATATCAAAAAATTATTGACTCATTTGCAGCAATTCCATTCCAGCAGTTTTCCAAGAACTCTTGTGCACGTGAAGAAAGTCAACAGATGAACATTCATCGAGTGGCACTTCAGGAATTTGTTTGTGCCCAGTAAGAATCATTTTAAGTCCAGGTAACAATACGAGTCTTCATAGATTTTCGCCAAGGAACCGAACATCTACGTCTGACTTTACTATCTTAGGAATAATTCCTGTGGTAGGTCAGTAATAGGTACATAAAGTGAAAAAGATAATAACCTACCACCTACATGCCTTAAAAAAATTTCTCACATTCTGTTTGCAAATAGGGACAATATTTACATGCAAACATACTACCTATGGATAGGCTGTATGCTGTTTTCAATATATCAGTGAGACCATTGACACTTCGGCAGCACTTGATAGGAGTTGCAGTCTAGACTATTTGAATGGTTACTGGGAGGGGAAGGGCCAACTGCAGGAATAATGGGTTTTCGTAAATCAAATCTATAGGTCATTTAACTATAAGGTAATAGTTGTTAGAAGAAACTTTCATTGAAGGAATTAGGGCATACTGAAATTTAATTTCCATTATATGACAGGCAACACATCAATTGTTAAAGAATAATATGCACAATAACTAAGATGGAAAATTCCGTGAAAGAGTGATTTGAAAATATATACAAAATCAGCTTCACTATATAATGAAGCAAATATGGACTTTAGAGACAAAATCTGGAAAATATTCCAAAAAACAGTTTCCATATATACCATGCGTATGTTTGATTATGCTACATTTTAAGTGAAAAAATCAAATCAAGATTCATTCAAGTTAATGGACATCATGCAACATAGTAATGAAGAAAATAATGAAGTAGCTACAAAAATAAGGTATACATGATTTTGAAAAAAACGAGAACTTTTACTGGGTAAACGAAAATTTAAATTATCATGCAATCTAGATTAACAAAATATATCAAAATCAACTATGATTTTAGCTGTCGAATTGACCTATATGAGAATTCGATAAATTGAAAATAAAAATATATAAATTATTCCATATCTCCAAAAAAATCCATTAGCCTTGTTCCAGCTAATCGATATTCTCTGGAATCAGCTATATGATCTTGGGGGACAATTTCATTTTGAGAATCCCCAGCTTCAGCTGGACCACCTGAAACTTCAATCTGTGCATCTTGAACTTCAGCATCATTTGCAGAATCATATACAGCATTGTCCTCAGCTAGATTGGCATCTTCATCTGAATCAGCATCAATGCATTCATTCATATCTAACACATTTAGCATTCCTAAATTATCCCATACATATGCAGTTCCTCGCGGGCTGCAAATTTCGATATTCGGGTCCCGAATATCGTCCGATAATAGCCCTCCTCGAATTCCGTTCAAATCTTTTGCAACTTGAACTTCAATACCATCCAATTTTGCACGCTCAATGAAATTCAAATCATCATTTTCCTCTTTCAATAAGTGTACGTCAGTGAAGCAAATCGAAATAAACGGGATTGCTAGGATAGGAAAGCGATTTTTAGCAGTTTCAATTTTTACAAAAGCAATTCCTTGATTGGCTAGTTTATCCAGCACAACTATGATACTTTCATCTTTATTTGTTCCTGATTTATGGTATGTTCTAACGATTTTTACATTGTAAATGAACGAAATTGCTGCAACAGCTGCTGTGCACGTCGAGTCTACAATTCTCTTTGGTTTGACAATCCAAATAACTTTTTCTTTAGCATAAATGAAGACAACATCTCGATTATCCCATCTTACACAGCATTTTGAATCAGTGTTTTCATCACAATTCAATTGACCAAAGCAAAATCGATGAAAGTAATATCCTGTCTTTCTCGAAGCGGTTCGGTCGAATCTACCACTGATATTTTCAACTAATGAGCTGAACAAATCTTTAAAAGATTTCTTCAACGAATTAAAGACAGTGAGCACAGATGAGATATCGGTTTTACCAAACCCGATTTTCTCGTCAACTCGGGTTCTAATCAACTTTTCAGCACTCGGTAAATCCTGTTCGCTATCAAATTCATTGAACTCTTCGGGTTCAGGGTCACGTAAAAAAGAAAGTATACTTTTTAAGAGCTGCGCATCCAAAGGGCATGGTACCCCTTGATCGTCAACTTGAAGTTCAGCAATATAACCGCACCATTCAATGAAATCTCGAAAACGAACACGGGCAATCTGAAATCGATTAAATCAATTAGTTCTCTAGCGAATTAAATCAGAATTATTTAGAAAACGCGCTCAATAACTCTTCCAAAAAAGTTGAAGAATTACTATCACAAATTTTTATATGTATTTAAATGGTATTCCACCCTTTTCAAACAGACCATTTATACTGCTTATATTTTTATGGACTGAGTACAGCACATTCATGAATACAATATAAGGCATAATTGGCTAGGAAAAGGCTGTTCAGTGCATATATACGTATATTTTTTCAATATTCGTATTTTCTGAACTGCTTAGGCCAGTTGAGTTTACAAAATAAAAGGCCAATAATGAAAATAAGTTTCTAAGGGCATTTTAAGTACCAATTTTCAACATAATTGACCTTTCATAAATGACAAAAATTGAAACTTACATCGAAAAGTTCATTTTACAAACCTGAATCTCTAAAGCCATAGACTCAGAAATGTGGACTAGTTCGCTGCTTAGCTCAAGAAGCTTCGTACCAGCATCTCCCGAAACAATTCGTCGTACATTATCCGAAATAAGCATAATTTCATTTGCGCATCGAACAAGACCGCCAAGAGCCAAATCAATTGCAACAGATGTAGTCGTTGCAAGCCCTTGCGATAATTTTCCTATTAGTGCAACAAAGACAAAAAAAACTTTTATGAACGCATAATATATGCCATAAAATTTTTTTCCTTTGAAACCTTTTAGATATCATGCTAAAATCTGACCTTGAAAAATTGAATTCACTATGAATTGAAAACTCATCAGAATATATGTGCTCCTTCAAATCTTCTTACATAATGGTGGCATTTATTTTTTTTATAATCCGTCAATTTAGTAGCCTGTTCTACACTTTCACCTAAACTCCATGATCGGAAAAAAGCAAACAACCAATCAAAATCCACATTTACAAATAGAGTGCCCTTAGAACGATTCTTAACTTCACACTTTTATAGGACAAGGCCATTATTGTAAGTTTAATATATATGAATTATTACATCTATCACAAAATTGCTGTGCTAATTAAATTTGTTGTGCAAGGGGTAAAGTCGGAGGAAAATCTGATTGATTTTAAAAAATTTACCTATACTTCGAATAATGAATAAGACTGTAAAGCTGTAGAGACCAATAGAATTAAATCGATATTTTTTTGATTCGATAAAATAATAATTTCTTCGTAAGGAATATACCGAGCTGATTTTCTTTCATATGCGTTGAAAAAAATTGAGCCAGAGCAGGGCTCATGTAGCCGCAAGTTATGAGTTCGAATAGGGCCCCTCGTGGGGTTAATGGCACAGTTTCAGTTGAGTAACTAGTGAGTAATTCTTGAAGTATCACTAAAAGTGCGCTTAGCGGTTTTGTTGCATCAATCCATACGCCGCATAGTTTGTCGAAGCTCGATGAAAATGAAGATATTTTTTTTGTCAGTTCCATATGGCAAAATGTCAAAGCCTACAGAAATGAAAAGAATTTTGAAATTTTTAACTCTATGGAAGGATTAAATTTACCTCAAACTTTGTGAGAAAAATGACACACTAGTATTGGTATGCATATAGAAATGCCTATAAATGTATGCATCTACAAGACAGGCAGGTATGTGAACATGTACGAATGTACATAGTATTTTTAAGCATATAAGCACTTGCACGTGCATATATTCATATCATATTAATGATCATAAGGTCAGTGAAAAATGAAACAAAGTTGGGAAAAACGATGTTGATCGAACCATTAAAAATTATTCAAAACATAAAAACGAAACTGAACAAATAAATTCAAATAATAATTTGGTCCACAAAATCCAGATAGTTCACAGCCGCTACTTGTATTCATTAAATATTTTCTTTAGTAACAAAAATAGCGCTAAATATTAAAAAAAAACATTGGCCAAATTTTATTGCTTATATGAAATAGAACATTTACGATTAAATTTTTATTGGCTAATGATACAACATGCGCACCTTGATCTTATATCGGGATTCCCGAAATACTGGAAACTCAATGCGAAACAATTCGATTCTATTGTTTACAGCACATACTATGCTCATTAAACTTGAACAATTTGAAAAAGAAATTTGCATAGGCACCAATTTTTCTCCACGAACTCTTTCTAAGTCGATTATCATACATTTCAGCATACCGAATGTAGAGAAACATACTTCGCCCCTATATTCGAAGAAGAAAATAAGTACAGTAAACTTTGGATATAATTAATTTGCTTTCACCGAATTTTCACTTAATACGAATAAATTAATAAGTTATATTTTGCCAAGCTCAGCTACAAATTTTGGGATATAGCGTATGAATTCGGTAGTCCCAGCAGATTTGTTAAACCTGAAGTGTGCTCAATAAAAAAATGAGAAAAATAATTACTTTCTGCATTTTTATTTTAAGGTAGGCACCCAGAAATGCTGACTAATTGCTTGGCCAAAACTTTTGCTCTGAATTTTAGAATAAATCGAGCAAATGTGGAAAAATTGGGCCTGATATGTAGAGCTTATTTTGAGAAATAGATTATTTCGATTGGATAGAAAGAGAATACTTTACAAAATTAGATGAAAGAAATGAAATTAGAGGAAATGGTCATAGCATCGAATCAGCGCAGACTACTATGAAATTTGATAGCATAAAAAGTACAGTAAATTTTGGCTATGACAAATTGATTTGAACGAATAAATGAAAGAGATATGCTGTTTCAAGCTCAGCTATAAATTTTTGGATACAACAAATTAGCTTGGTGTTCCCAATAGAATCGATATATACGAAGCGTACTGTATTCTTCAATAAGTCAATTACTAGTACCTACTATCAAGAGTCACTAAGAAGCTCAAATTTAAGTCCATTCCTCTTTTCAATAGGTAATCTTGGTACGACTCATCTTGAGGACGAGTGACTCGTGACATACCACTATTTCCTAGTATCTCTCCTGATTTATAGGAGTAATAATTCAAAAGGGAGGAAACATCACGGTCATCCTGCAAAAAGATTACGGTACTCCGTAACTACAGTAAACTTCGGATATAACAATTTTTTCATGAGCCTATTCATAAAATGAACGAATGAAAAAGTCATACTGTGCCAAGTTCAATATGCTATAACCAGATCAGCTTCAGATTTTCGGATATAGCAAATTAATTCGGTGGTCCCGACAGATTCATCATATCCGAAGTGTACTGTAAACAATGTGAAATTTCGCGAAAGAAAAAAATTATTATTTGCTATTCCATAAAAATTATCAAGTACACTCTATGTATATTAGAAATTTATCAAGCTTCAAGTGGCTGAGAGATCGATATTGCCGATTGCCATTTCAAAATGCCGGAGATGACAAGTCATATGTAAATACGAATTGGCATTCATTATTATAGCTTAAAAACTTAAATATATTTATCATCATGGTTTTTCAAGTTAAATTTTGATTCAAAAATTCATCTGTGAATAAAAGAAAGAAGAAAAACTCTTTCAGTATATCATGAAGAAAAACGGAAGAATCATCGAAAAATAATGCAATATAATAACTGTGAGCAGACTGACTGACATCACTATGAGAGACCCCAAATATATGGAAAGAATTCAAACGTTCAAAAATTGATTAACTACCTCTTCTTGAAGGATTGTCTTCTCGAAAATTTGATCGATCCACAACATTTTCTTAACCGAAGTGCTATGAAGTTTTGAAAAACTTTTATGACATGAAGCATTCTCTAGTCCAATCAATGCGACAAGTCCATTGTCATGTCCAACAGCTAGCATTTTACCATCGCTAGACCAAGCTGCAGCGGAAATCAAGCATACTGAGCCTCCTTTCTCTTGCTTTGTCCAGGTGAAAATTCTCGCCCAGTGCGTAATTCGATATGAGCTAACTTTATCACTGGCCGCTAACGCAACGATGTCAGCACTTTGAGATGGTACTATAATGCGACATTTAACATTTGCACCTTCCATCGTTGGAAAATGTCCAATTGGATAATCATTTTGCTCGCCTAATTCCCCTTCTGCATTCATTGCACCAACATTACTCATGGCCAAGCGGCAGGGCTGTCAAATAATCAATGATAATTAATTCTTCAAAAACACGAACACAAAATATAGAACAGCATTTTCAATTAAAATCAGTAAATTATTACTTTTCTCCCTACCTCAATGTAGCTAGCATTCTAAAAAAATGCTGAATTCAAATTATTTTACCCCATATAATGAAATATCGCGCAATATAAGATACCTTAACGAATCATATACAACATTGTGAGAACGACTAATGTGAGGTGCGTGTCATCAAATAACTCCACACTTTGTACTTGTGATATCCTTCATAATCTTATGGTGCAATGCAAAAATGGAAGGATTAAATATTCTAATTTGCGTCGTTCTATTATTTACTCTACAAACAATAATTTTGAAAACTGGATACCACCAGTACAAAAACATGCTACAAATGCAGATATCAACATTGTTGCGCTTATGTAATAGAACGCCATATAAGCAGATCCTTATTTATTGCTCAAGCTTGTCATAAACTTTGCATTATCAGCTTTATTAATTTGTTCGATTATTACCAACATCTCAATGCATACTTAGCACTGAGAAAGGTGAAAAGTAGAGACATGATATCATTCACTTATATTAAAGGGGCAATGTAACCACATGCATGACAAAATATATTTTACCCCAACATTTGAATAATTTTTTTTCTCCTTTGATTAACAACATTGGAAAATGTGTCGCTTCAGAAGCACTTTAGATGAGCCAAATTCTGCATGCTGAGGCTGCATAGAAAAGGGCAATTTTGAAAGTAATAAAATGCATGCTTTGCAGGACATATTTTTTTTAAATCTTGCCAGTATGATCAAAATTTTTATCATTCATTCTTTTTAATGTGGGAACCTATTTGCAAAAGTGTCAATTGCAGAAAAATATCATTATATTTAAACTATTACTAAAGTCAATCTGCTCATTAGGAGTTATATTTTGTAAGACAAAGTACTCAAATTAAATGTAACTTTTCAATTTGATAAGTATGGTCTTATCACAAATAACACTGTCAGCAGATTGATATCACAATGTAAATTTCCTTGATGATATATGTCAGGACATTATCTTTTTTGCTATGTAATTTGTTATGGAGTCATGGTTTGTTATTTGCTATATGCTCATGTAGAATTCTCAAAAGAAGTCATAGTTATTCTATTGACTTGATACGTCTTGTATGCACATTCTCTTAAGTGTGTTCTCTTAAGTTGCATTATATTTACAAGATTCATTCCTGGCAGCATGTAAACAGGTATTAATAAACTATTGGTTACATATGTTTCTTTCTGGTTTCTTGCTGTCTTTGACTGCTGGTTACACGCATAAACTGTAAATTAGTGATTCCTAACACTTGACACTCAGATTACTGAGTAATAGAATGTCAGTAACTTCTTGGCTACTGTATCAATAAAGAAAAACCCTTTCATTAACAGAATTTCTGAAATTAAAGCAGAAAAGATAACTGTTAGGAATGTGAAACACAATAAAAACAGAAGTAAACTTTAACAAATAAAACGTATATTATTACATGCCAACTTGTGTTGATAGATGTGAGATAATGTTAGGAATTAACTTGTTAACAGTTAAATTCATGTTATAGCTGTGGAATTCTGTTCTATGGCAAGTTATTGTTCTGCATATTGGAATTCTAAACTTATCGCAAGTCATTGCTGGACTTTTGGTGACAGGCTGTTGACATAGGAAGAAGAAGGATAGAATAGTGTGATGTAATACTTATACCTGCATTAAATGGTGTAGCAAAATTTATGGGCAAAGCCCAATGTACGGCAGATGGTAGGCAAACAGTGAAGCAAAGAAAAGATTAACTAAAATATAATAGTTTTATTAAACTTGAGAAGAGTAAACATAAACACAAGACTGAACAAATAAACATGTCCCCATTAGCTCCTGCAGTATACCCTCTTGAAGTGCCCTTGAAACTGGCCCTCCGGTGAATCTTACTGCATCTCACTGCATCTTTTGCTCCATAAGTAAATGTTGCAATTTCCATTGTTAAGTTTGTGATAATTCTAGAATTATTTAAAAATTTTAACTGTCTTTGGCGGAAATAAAGTAGAGTAATTGATAGTAAGGCTGATTCAAGCAGAATTGTAGTTTGATGACAACTTGTTGAATAATACCCAGTTAGTCAACACAGAGTTTAAAGATGGTTAAGAAGAGTTTCTAGGGGGCATGATTAAAATAGAATCATTATCTTGTAGGTTGAACTGGTTGTAGAAAATAATCCAAGAAGTTTCCAAGTTACCATAAGAAAGATGAAACGTGGCAATTTGTGGAATAAATGCACCAAGGATTCCATAGAGGATTGTGGCAAAGGTGTAAACATAAAGGGTTTGGCATTTAAGGCACAATTAAAATTAAAGGCACAAATAGGTAAAAGGAGCAAAAGTTATAGAGAAGGTGTAGGCAAAATAAAGGCAAACATTTATGAAAATAGTGGAGCAGTTATGCCATAGCAGTTTAAAGAGATAGCTGGACCGGCAAATATCCTGACCGGCTAAGTTTAGGATTTGTGTGTTGCTGTGAAGTATGTTCACTTCCAGCAACGCAATTTATGTTTGTGTAAATATACTCTGCTTTAGTATTGAGTCTTGTTTGTAAACATATTCATAACAGATAACTTTGTCAATACAACTAGAAATATAATCCTACTGGCATTCCATTTACTGAAACTTCAGTTTCTCATAATCTATTTTGCAACTTTCATATTCATGATCCATACAAATACTTTACCATAGCTGTAGAAGAAAGTTTACATAGCTAAAAATTAGAATTAATTCCAAATGAGTTGATTCCTAACTGCAACTTATTCAACTTTAGTCAGTTAAAAGTACTTAAAGCTCATTTATATTAGTTGAAGTCAAATTATATACACACTATTTGTTTAATTCAAAATTAAGTATAGAATACAATTATTTTGAACACCAAAGCCGTAAGACTGTTAAAAAATAGTTACAAAAGGATTGAAGATTTCATAATGTTACTGTCACAGTACCAGATAAAGAAAGAAAGCAGAAAGAAGGATAAATGGACATATTTTGTGAAAAAGTACTGTTCCCACAATTAACAGTGCCATGCCAGAAATACCAGTAAGCAATGCATACTGAATTATTTGCAGGGAGTGAGAAGATTGTTAATTTGTAATAAATTTTATGTAAGGCACTTAGGTGTAACTTAATGGCTACATAAAATATCTTTTCAAAGTTACAAAACTAAACTACAAACTTGAAAAAGACATTACAAAATGGATTTGGATAAAGCTCATATTAATCAAGGTAAATGAGGTAACAGAAAAAGGGCACAATTTGGAGAGTATTGATATATAAAAGGATTGAAACATACAATGCACTGTGATTAGGATCACGGTACAAGGTGATGCAAGAAGAAATAACGGATAAGTAAAGAACAAGAATATATTGTTGAACTTGTATGCTACGTATCACACGCTATGGGAGCATGTCACTCATGAAAGTGTACTTCTGCTGGAAAAAGTAGAAAAATGAAGAGTGAAGTAGAAACAACAAGAACAGAGTTAGGAATATGAAACTGCAAATGTGTAATTACATATGCTCTTTGGCTTTTTGTAAGGTCCAGAAGAATTTTTGGGTAAACATGAGTAAGTTTCCTTGTACAATAAAATATTCTGTTACAAATAGTTGTGGAATTGCAGAGGTGAACTGTTGAGCTGGAACCATAGATCTGTACATTGGAGTTTTAAAGTTGTATGGAAAAAGATGTAGATGGGTACAGATCACAGTAATAGTCATGGGCCACATCTGAAATGGGAATTGGAGCAGTAACTAACAAAAATACTAGCAAGTAGAACAGTAAATATTATAGCAAAGACAACTATGCAATGCACATACTTGAAATTCAAAACTTGCCACTAAAAAGTAACTCTAAACATTCATTTGAAAGCAATATTGTTAAAGTGTTTACAACTTACAACTAGTTTAAAGTATGCTTTCTGTTAAGATATTGCTAACTATATTATTTTGTATACTAGGCTAGATACACTGCTTACAGTCATTAGTGTGTAAACTCAAAGAGTATGTATTCCCAACTAGTGTGTTACACATCATTCATAGGATACAACCCTTTCTGGAAGACTCCAATCTTGTGGCTGGCAGCTTTCTTAGCAATCTTGCATATGAATAAGAGATAGAGAGTTGACTAGAGAGAGTTGATCAGAGAGATAGAGAGTTGGCCTCAGACTCAGGCTTCACTTGTGTACTTCAGCTCCCATTCAATATCTTTGTTTTTTGTTGCCAATCATTGCTGCATTTGCCTGTGGTCACATGAGAGAAGAGGAGGCATGTGGTCACATGAGAAATGAGGAAAAGAAAGAAGAGGAGGATGAGAAGAAGAAGGAAGGCAAAGAGGAGCGGACGGGCAGCAATCCTTGAAAGCAAAAACTGCAGCAAGTTTTGATGCAGCAGTTGGAGATTAGGACTGTCAAGTTGATGATGAAGGATGAGGCTGTCAATGGCAAGAAGGCACTGTTTATATGTACAGTTTACAACTTCCCTGTCAGTTTCAGTGGCAGAGTAAATGTGAACTGCAGGAAAGCAAGTTGTTGGTGGGCTGATTGTGAGAACATTGTGGAGATTGCTAACAATAGACAGAATATGTTATTGCTTAATCATCTGTAACCTTGTAAGGGCAAGAAACTGCTATCCAAGGTGGCTTCTGGTCATGGGATCAAGCAAGCAGACTGTATGTTGTGGTTATATGAAGAAATGGTGGACAAGTTTTGTTAGTTATAGAGCACTGGTATCAAGTTTTTGCTGAAAAGTTTGGTGCAGCTGGCCAAGAGCATCATCAGAAAAGGAGGACATCCTGCCTTCTCACTGCTCTACATCAGCAAGGGCATCTCAGCTATGTAACAGGTCAACTACTGATGGATACAGCATTTTATCATGACCAAAGATTGTGAGATATGCACAAACTGGCAAGCTTACGGTTAGCCCAGAATGGAACTTATTGAGAAAGATTGTTAGTTACCTTGGAGTCATTGTATATAAGTCATCAATTGTTGTATTTGAAGCTTATTTGCCTACTAATTTACTTTCTGTACTGTAGACAAGTATCAATCAGGCAACTTGGATTAGAACCTGACTAAGAATGTTGATGAGACCTATTTTATTACAAACATGGATAATGGGAAAACTCTTGACTTCTGCAGTAACAATGATGTCAAGTACACGGATGTGTCTGGAGGGATGGACAGGATAATGGTCATCTACCTGACTGATGCTCCTGGGGCAACAATATGCCTGCTCTTCATGATCTTCCAGAATGGCAAGTGCCACTATCCAATCTGCAGTGTTCCTGATCACATTCCCAAAGTTTCTTATCAAACAGCAGAAAAGACATTCATGAAAAGTGAGGTGTGGCTGGAATGGCTAAAAAAAACCACATGCTCAGCGATGCAGTATTCCTGCCAATAATATGCCAGGCGATCAGGTTATATTAATTGATAATGATGGCAGCCACAATGACAGTCCACTAATTCAAGCGCACATTGCAACAGTGAGAATATGCATTCAAATGCTTATTGTGTGTGCAACAGAAAATCCAGCTATGCAACAGCTTGATCATCAGCAAGATCAGGGATGCATGGACAACTATGTGAGATGAGTATAAGTTCAATACCATTAAGGATAGCACTTGGGCACAAGCATCAGAGGCAATCAAGAACCTAGGCAATAAGTTCTTCCTTAAGCTTGCAGCCGAGTCCGTCAGGCAAGTGGCATGTAAAGCAGCTCATGCCTGAGCTTCAGGCAATTGTGACCAAGCACAGTGTCCACTTTGACGGAGAAACTGTGCATTTTTGGAATGATCAATGTTGCAAATTTTAGACTTCTGGTCTGTACACACTAATTATATATGAAAATAAATAATATGATACACATTGTCTCAAACAAGTTGTCATTAGAGTGTATTCCAAATTTGTGTATTACACACTATCAGACGAGCATTCATACCTTAGAGGCAGTTTGTAACTAGTGTGTGAAACACTAATGACGGTAATCGGTGTCAATGCCAACTTCTGTAGTACAAAATTAAGTACATTATCAGTATTCACACTCTGTCCAATGAAAACTTCTTAGAAATATATTCATCTTAAATTGAAATTGCTAACTTATACCTATTACATCAAACATGGGAAAGTATATATAACACTTGGTATTATGATTTTAATCTACAAGCTACAACTTGCATGGTCAGAAGTTGCTTCCAACCACATTAAATCTAGAAATTAGATATCATAGTCATTTTTAGTTGATTTCGTCAGTGGCAATCCTAAAGTGAAGTTTCTTAAGTCATTTGCAATAGAATAATGTAA